>VYZX01013477.1:32603-48475 GCA_013401335.1 Brachypteracias leptosomus
CGGCCAGATGGGTTGCATGCAACTGAGGGGCTGAGGGGGGCGGGGGGGTGGCGGCGGGGGATGCACCGTAGCCGGGTTGTGCCGAGAGCTGCACACCTCAATGTCTTCTGGCCAGGTGTCTCCGGGAAAAGACGGGCGCTGAGCTGGTGGACCCCAGCTCTGCTCATCTGACCGGCTTCTCTCTCCCGGGTCCGTCCCTCCTGTAGGGTAGACAAACCTGTCGCCTTCCTCTCTTCCTCCCGGCGTTGCTCCGCATCATCAGAGCCGCCACTGTTCCCTTGCTGGAGATGGAAGGGTGGGAAGTGGGAGCGAGGGGACAGGGTAGCGCAGCCCTCCGACGCCCCCCGCCCGGCTTCCGCGGTAGCCCGGAACTGCCTCCCGCAGCCGGAGAGCTGCCCCCAGGCCGGGCTCAGGGCGGCCAAGGCGGCAGCCTTGAGGATGTATCCTCCCATCTCCTGGTGGAGCAGAGGTGAGAAACGGGCTCTAACTTCGCTAGAGTTGTAGGTGGTCAACAGTCTCTACTTCCGTGAGGTCTCCTGCCCCTACCCGACCCCCACGGTGCGGGGCAGCCAGCCCCCCTTTCGGCTTGTCGGTAATCCTGTCATTTATTTCTGAACAAATCCGGTATTCTTTGGGTGAGCATCCATCGCTAACCCAACCAGGGCGCTGACATTCTCTGTGTAAAGCAAGAGACATTCCTGCCTACAGAGTGGAGGCATGATTGCAAGAGCAGTGTGTGCTCTGAAAAGGAATGAATACATTATAATGAAAACCTCTCTTCACGTTTTCCTTAGAAACTTTAGAGATAATAGAGCATGGAAAACGTTAAACATCCTCATTCTCCCCTCAAAATCTTTCTTAGCTTCCCCAAACCCAAAGCAAACTGAAGGGACGAAAGGCTGGTTTGTAGATAATGCCATAAATGTTTGTTCTTGCTGCTTAAAACCTGCTAGGAAAGTGCATTGCTGTGATACTCAAAAGTGCCTGAACAAGTCTATTGCATACTCAGTTCGTTAATTAGAATACACATCTTTCCACTAGCTAAAAATTAATTACCATCTTAAAATGTCATTAATCATTGGTGCAGCAGAAACTTGGTTGTAAATTTGGACTATGCTAATAACAGACAGAGAAGAACCTATGGTTTTTATACCTAGCGGGAGTGAAGTACAAGTGGGCTGCAATTTGGTTTTAAATGATAATACCAACATTCATTTGAATACTTTGGCAAATGTTTAAAAAGGGAGGACTGTCCTACTGTTTTATCAGCAAAGCTGCAATACTTGTTTCTAGAGATCTGGAGATGCTGGTCAGGTGTTGCGGTAAGCTATGGCTCTCCTCACACCAGATTGCAACAGCAGGTGGACTGTGGTGACATGTGAATCTGAAGGATTTGCCAAAAAATCTAAAAGAAACAAAGCTTTGGGGACCGTATGTTGTACACATACTAAATTTATATCAGTTGTTGTTGGGAGAGGACAAAAAAGTAGATTAAATGATATAAAAATCTTACCATAAGTACTTAGAGACACGGCTATGACCTGAAAATGAAAAACATTCCATTTTTAAAGTAATATGGTAAAACTATACATCCCAGTAGGTGGCAGATAGCTGGAACTGGGTTAACTTTTATTATGATAATAGCACATAAAAAAAAAGATCTGATGGGAAAAGTGCCTGATATAATAAGGTAATCAGAATCACATATCTCCCCTTTCCAAATGAAACATTATGTACATAAGATCACCATTTATACTTGACACATACCTAAAAATGTAGTAGACTTTTATTACTCTGAAAAGATTTAAAGGCCTCAGGTTGTCTATTCTTTCCCCTTCTATAGCTGGAATACTATTTTTCATATCAGCTTCACTTGAACATTGTCCTTGTGTTTTACAGATGTATTACCACCTTGTCTACGATAGACGACCAAATATAAAACGAATCAAAACATATATCCAAGGAATTGTAGATTTCCCAGTTGCTGATCACTGATGTGTGGAGGGCAGTTTCTTAAAGACTTTAATCTGAAAAGAACTGTTTAAAAGTAGTGACAAGCCCCCAGACCATGAGACCAACTTCTCCAGTATAACATTTTATTAGGGATTTCCAACCTTTGAACCGTACATCTCACAGGGAAGGGAATCTGAAAGGTGTTAAGAACATTTACCTGCTTTTATATTGAAATAATTCTGGATGGTGAAAAAAAGTATATTTTTAAAGATTACCCTTATTTTCCCCTCCCTCTCCAGAAGGTGAAACGATGCTAAAGTCCAATTAGTAGAACAGGAGTCTAGGGTGGTGAAGACTGAGGGTTTGGTTAATTATATAGTCTATAAGTGATCATCAGTCATAAGTTCTAAACATTTGATGTCTTGCAAGATTTACTTTTTGATAAGGAACTGATAGTCTTGGAAACTAATTCTGGATTAACTATGATTTTCCTTCAAGGTGTGAGCTAGGGTTTGAAAGAAGGGGGGAGGGTTGTTCACACAGAGCATTAGGCAATGTGTGATAGCAGATAACAAGGAAAGTGGTTCTCCTTCTGAACCCATAAAATGCCATAAAATAGCTTGCCAGCTAACCTAATCGAGGGTATAATATGTGTCTTTAAAGAAGCCTATAGCAGACTTTAATTTCCTTTCCATGTTGTGAAATGACTGGAAGGGAAAAAAAACAGGCGGTTTTGACACCTGAAGTGGCTGGTGTCGTGGGCGCGGCGGCGGCGGCCCGGGGCGCTCTCCGTGGTGCTGAAGGGGCCGCTCTGAGGCCGCGCCGGGCGCTGTCCGCGGTGCCGGGGCCGCAGCCGGGGGCGGAGGGGCGTTGGCAGCGGGGGAAGCGAAAGTTGGCTTGAGCCTCAGGTAGGGGCTGCAGAGTGGACTGCTGAATGTTTAATAGTAAGAGGAATTAATCACAAGTTGGTTTATGATGCCAGTTATAAACGCCTCGGCGAGTTAGGAGGTCTGTTGGGCTTAGATTACAGGTAGCTGTATTTTCTTTTTTTCAAGAGATTTTAGGAAATCACACTGACAACAGGAATCACTTTTCCCAAAGTTTATGTCTAATGTGCTAAAGCTGACCGTGAATGTCATATTTTCGAAGCTGCTTACCAAAACTAAATTAAATTTAAAACAAGAGAAACAAACCCAAAACGTTTAGACGGGAAGCTGCATCTGAGCACTCACAATTAAATAAGTCTCTAAAGGTGCTTAATGCCCTTTATTTCAGCAACATTAGGGGAAAGAGGAGGGAGGCAAAGACCGTTCATAGTGTTCACATGGGTCAGTTTTATTTTCCCTTGGACTAAGACAAATATGAACTAATAGAAGAGAATAAATTAAATAGAAAATACAACAAAAAGCATCTTTCTGCGTTTTTACTGGGAGATATTCTAAGTGTGAACTGAAGGAGTCGCTAGATACCCTTGCTTTTAACACTAGGTGCTCTTTCTAAAGTGCTCCAATAGTCAAATCGTCTGATTGAATTCCCTGCTAGACTGCAGAACTAGCCATTCATGATACTTATTTTTGACACTGCAGTTATGCCTCCATCTTAAAGAAAAAAAAAATCAATGATGTTTAATAATCCCCTCGCAGAATGCACATTTCTTTTCATCAGCGTTTTACGGTGTTTTAAGTAAATGTGTGCAGAGGAGATCAGTAAGCTATAATGATAAAAAGTTACTGTGAATTGCTGACACTCTTAGGGACACAGAACACCAAAATTACAGGTTATAATTTAAATCATGCTGTTACTTATTTACATGTCTACCATACACAGATACTATTTAAAGAATAAATTATAACTCACCTTTGCCATGCTCTACTTCTGATAGATTCCACAGTGTATTCTCATTATCTTGATATCATCGGTATTTATTTCTGTAAAGTCAGTTTTATTCTATGTTCATCTGCATGTATCTGTGGGGGAAGTCTCTCAGTGGTATTTTCTTT
Source organism: Brachypteracias leptosomus (assembly GCA_013401335.1). NCBI lineage: Eukaryota > Metazoa > Chordata > Aves > Coraciiformes > Brachypteraciidae > Brachypteracias > Brachypteracias leptosomus. The sequence goes on from VYZX01013477.1 coordinate 36,557, forward strand.
AGTAATAAAAGGCAGAGAAGAAGATAAAGGAGAAAAAAGATGTCTGTAGGCAGAATGTAGAATAAAATGAATTCATTTTTCTGGTGGGGAATCTAGGAATTATCTTTTAATGTTTGTAATAAAGCTTAAGTAGGTTCAGCAAAACCTTCACTTAGATTACAAAGTCTGACAGTCCTTGTTCAATGTATGTTAATGGATACAGGAACACAACTAATTGTATTTCCAAGGAAATTCTGCAGTAGTCCACAGAATGTGTTTATCTTCTTTGGAACACCTGGCCAAAAGACAAAAGTCCGTGGCTGCACTTGCAGATACAAATTCAGTATCCCATTATCAAACTGGAAAGTGGTATTGTTCTCACTGAGGACTGCAAAATGATAAACTACATAGATCTCCTAGTACAGAAAGGAACAACAGTATTTCCATAATGCTAAAGTGAAAGAAAAGCAAAGAGCAAAATAAGAGAGTGACCGAATAAAGTTCAGAATATAAACTAGTAAATTCTCAAGTTACTGTCTTTCAAGCAACACTGCAATTTCCAGCGAATTGAGCGAAATAGGTCTGTGCATTCAACAAGGCTGTTCTGGTGCTGCCGATTCCTGTTTACCTTGCAAAAGCAGGCTGGTGCTCTGCAACCACTGGGTCCGGAGCAAGTTCCTAAGGACAGTCAGTACACAAGCCATCTCATTTACCCTGTTACAGGAGTAACAGTTAGCGAATGTAAATATCGTGATGATTTTTTTTTTCTAGCCTAAACGTTACTCTGATAACCTACATGACTTTATTGTCAGCCTTCTCTTTCACAACTCTAAAGCTAAGCGATTTCGACGGGGGCAGTCAGCTATTAAAATGCATGAATTGATTTTTACACTATTAATTCTCTACTCCCCTATATCCCCCNCTTCCTCGCCCCCTCCGCTACAGACCCTTATAGCTATTGTTCAGAACAACTGAAATACTAATAACAATTAGAAGCACGTAAATAAAACCGGGCTGTTTTTTCCTTCGACAACGCTAGGCTATCAGATCGGTTGCATAATAGAAATGGGAAGGCTGTCTGGCAGGCAGCCTTAAGAAGAGAAGAGCTATCTCAATTTCTCTCACTTAATCTTGGCTTCGCGTCAGAAGCTGTGCAGCAGTGCAGTAGAATGGGAGCACGGCAAAAGCTTTGCCAGTGAAACGGCTGGTGCTGATTGACTCTCGCTATGTGGCGATACCTCAGCGATTTCTCGAGCTGGATTACCTATTGATTTTCCTCCTTTCTTGCCTCCCAGGTTTACTCGGCTGGACATTGTGTGTGTTTGGATTTCTCAAGGATTCTCCCCCGACTAACATGGATGTCCCACCATTCCTTGCAGTTGAAGGTTGCTCCTTGGCGCAGTGAATGAAGAACACGCAAGGATTGCTAATGGGTTTGGGAAGCGTACACTCTCTCCTCTCTCTGTGACCATGCCGTGATCGTGTCTGAGGACCATCAGTTTACGTATCCTCATTCTCACCCTACCGGGAGACCTGACGACTTAGAAGGGGGAAGTAAGGCAGCGCGTGTGTGCATAGAAACATCATGAAGATTATTTCCCCTATTCTAACTAATTCAGTCTTCAGATGCACCATTAGACTCCTTCTTTGCTTACTCTGGATTGGATATTCTCAAGGAACCACACATGTATTAAGATTTGGTAAGATTTCCCGACACTTTTTTCATTGTGCATTTAAGCCTGAATGTGATATATGTAGGATTGACTCAGGAAGCGGGTGCTGGGGGAGAGCCGGGACGTGCTGCCGGAGTCAGGCACCGAAGTCCCTCTGTATTTTGCATCTAGAAGGACGAATTGCTGTGTGGTTTTTTTCTGGCGCTGCAGCTCATTGTAGCCGTAGTAACGGCACGATGATGATGATAATTATAATAACAATAGAGAGAAAAATGACGGGCAAACGCGTTTGCCTAAGGCTCTGCTCAGCTGGCGTGGCTTTCTCGTAATGTACCTTTTTTGTTTCCATAGTAGTGGAAAGCATGACTAATGCGGTGCTTGATCAGTCAAAAATCTGTCAACTGGTTGTTAAGTTTCGGCCGCCCGCCTTTGGTCCACGCGAGGAGATCCCGTGTGGGCGCGACGCTGTGCTTTCTCACCTTTGGACTGATTTCCCTTGAGGGGTCTGCCTAATTGCTTGCCACTTCAGTGGCGTTTAGGGGTAGAGAAGAGATAATCTGTGTCTTGAAGGGTGGTCGTGAAAGACCCTTTGTAATATATTTCAAAATCACAGCTTTTCTATGCGAGAAAAGTTGTGTGAGGTCCCCGCCGCCCCGGAAAGAAAAAGAAGAAACAAACGCAAAACCCCATCAAAGCCAAACCAACCAACCAGAGAGAGAAAAGTCATAGATCAGAATCAAATTTCGGGGAGAGTAGAGCAGTTTAAGAGTGTAAAGGCTGTCCAAGGTGGACTATGAAGCTAACCTTAACGGCTCTACCTGTGTATGTGCGCGTGTGTACATGTGTATAAGCAAGACAGCGAGGGTGAAATTTCAGTTGTAGAAGTTTCTCGGTAAGGAAGGACAAGGACGGAGCCGAAAGTTAACCGCAGGTCCGAGGTGGGGCTGAGCGGTCCGGGGAAGCCCTCTGGAGGGAGCCGCGGAGAGACCCGCGCCCGCCCCCGCCTCCTCCTGCCCGCCCGGGCACCACGGGAGAGCCGAGGCGGGGAGCGGCGGAGCGGGCAGACCGAAAGTTGCTTCCCCGGACAAGCAGAGTCCTCCTGCCCACAGCGCGGCTGGAGGGAGGAAGCGCGGATCTCCCGCATTCACGCTAGACGCGTTAAGCTGTAGCAGCCACTGCATTTATTTCTGCGGGGCACTAAAGCTCTTGTCTTTGCCTGGGAATTGTGCCTTGGTTTGTATCTAATTTTGTTTAAATTCCACTCCCGCACACACTTTTATGTGGAGGGGAAGGTGGGTAATGATTAAAAAGTCACCGGGCTGTTACCGATCTCGTGTACTGAATTCCTAGTAGTACTTATTTTCTGCTTCCATCTGGTCTAAAGGTGGTGCTTAAGGCACGTTGCTCTTAGCAACCGTCTTCAGGAATGCTTGACTCTTTGGACATGGCTAAGCGGGTCCCTATATCATTGCAGGGTTTATTTTGCATTCAGTCTGATCCATAATCACGACCGTGAAATTAGTGCTAGGGCTGCCTGTCATCTGGCACTGTCCGGCTGTCTGCCCTTCCACGAACCGGGATTCATAACCAGTGCCGAGGGTCGGTCTCAAGGAGTCTGAATTACTTTCATAGGTAGCTATGTAAACAAACATCTTTCCGGCCACACCATTAGCAGTAAGTGGGCTTTCCTCCTTTAAATTAGCAGTCTCTCAGAAATGTTGGTCCAGGGTACTTATGGAGATAGCCCTGGAGAGCAGCGTTTTGATAATAATTAGAATAATAAATAATCCCGCGACTGAAGGGTGGTGCAGCGGGACCCCGGCGCCCAGTGACATGGTCGTACACGCAGGTATTTCCCTACAGTAACTTCCTTTCCCAACTGTCTCCTGGTCCCGCAGTTGGTTCGCGGGTTGTGATCACTCCATTGTTTGTAGCAGAGAAGCAGGAGTCCGCTTCCCAATCACCGCGTGTAAAAATTCTTTCGTCCTTCGAAAGAATTATCGCTAATCCACCTGTGAGGCTTATAAGTAATCAGGGAGCAGTTAATTAGTTTATTTTCGTATGGAAAATGTTAGACATAAGAGAGCGCGAAGAAGACTTTTGTTCTGCTCAGCCGGGCCTGTTGCACATCTGTGTTTTAGGAAGTCTGGGTTTAACCTAGGTCAGATGTGGAGTGACTCTGTTTCTGACCGCGAGAGAACTCTTGCTCCTTCCCCAGAGGCTGATATCTCTGGCCCTGTGCAGGGCATGGAGGCGGGGAGGAGGAGAGAGGAGTGGAAAAGCTTTGAGTATTTCTGAGAGGGGGATTCCTCGCCGTCTCCCCCCGTGCTATCTGTCCCTTCAGGATGTCCATGCGACCAGGAGGACGGGATGACGGTGCTTTCCCGTGGAGTCCTTCCCAAGGAGAAGTGAGAGCTGAGGAGATTCCCTCCAGAAGGCAGCCTGACAGCCCCCGCTCTTCTTAGCCAGCAGCGCTATGGCAACACGGGAGAGCTTGAAGCCTGCCAGAGCTCCAGCCCCCTCATTCCTCCTGTGCAAATTAACCACCATGGATTCGCATTGTCCTTCCCACGGCTCCTCTCATTGTTGGTACTAGCCAGCATGTCCTTTCTCTCTTTCTCAAGCTACCTTTTAGCAACCTCACAGGGGAGTCAAGCCGCTTGGGTTATCTGTCAAATGTGTGTTATTTTTGCCTGCGCCTTATGGAGCAAATACGGGGAGAAGCTGGTGCGATGGCATAATTTCCTCCCCAGCGGCACTCACTCAGGCATCTGGACGCCCGCCTGTTGCTGCTGCTGAAGTAGGGCAACGTGGTATTTGGGCATCACACCAGGTACCCATCCTAAATGATACCTTGCTTCATGGGTCACGTTAAACAGCTTCCCAGGAATAGCCTATGAACCACTCAGGATGAGGCTTGTGCCCACGACAATCGAGGGTTTCAAACAGGATCAATCCTAAACCATTGCTGCAGATGAAAGGACAGGTCCCAGCTTGAAGAGAGAGAAAAGCAACAGCCTAATATTTGTCTCTCCGCTGTGCTAAGTGTGATGGAAACCTTTTCCTTATCACTTGGCACCATACAAAAGCCAAAATACGTGGCCGCCGGCAGATCCATTCCGATATCGGGGAATCACGTTTCGTAGCTTTTCCGATTCACTGCTCCTGTCTTTGAGCAGATCCAGGGCAGCAGCTCCTCAGAAGCACTAGTTAACTCAGTAGATCCACGTCCCAGCCGAACGGCCTCTCCTCCCCCAACCGCCAGGCACGGCTGGCAGCCCGGGGCCGGCCTCAGCCTCCACTCCACCACCTCTAGCTTCTGACTACTTCCCTGGGCATCCCAACACCTTGCCCCATAAGACTTAATTAACAAGCCATTAAGAGCCGTTAAGCATTAGTAACTTCTCACCCGTGTTTTTGGAAACTCGCCTCTTCCCTTGCCCAAGGCAGTAAGAGCCCGGGATGTTTAAAACCCCTCTGTTCTTATCTGTTCCTATGCGAATGCCAGCTCTTTGAAATCTGGAGCACTCTAAAATACTCTCCTTTATTTAAATTGTCCGTTTCGGGCCTTGTCTCTGCTGTCCTGAGTAATTTGTCTTTCCTACAGCAAATGTGTGAAGAAAGACTGGAAGATTAAAGCAGTTTGGACGTTGCGTTTTCTCATTCTCTCTCAGGGAACTCGTTCGTGAACGCCGTAGGGGGCCTACTGGCCTAATAAGTGTTTCCCCATTTTGCGAGAGAATGTTTTCTTCATCACATACAAAAAGAGGGGTAAAGAAAACGAGAGGAGAGGCCCATGTCTGTAGTCTCGACTTTCTGTTGATTTGGAGTTGCCTGACTTCAAGCAGGTGAGGAAGGGAGCTGAACTTTGCGGGTTACAATGAACTATAAGGGAAGGGGGATGGGGGGTGGAGGAGTGTCTTCTAACTTAAAAGCGAAAGAAAGCCAAGAAAGAGATGTGAACCGCTTTTCAAGAAACGAAGGGAGAGTTTTGAACTTTTACTGGAAACATTTCCTACTACTGACTTTTTTTTTTTTCCCCCTAAAAAAACCCCAAACAACTAGCCGCCACCACCACCACCAAAAAACAAATCACAAAGCCAACCCGCATCAAACTCTTACAAAACCGAACACTTTTCGCGTTGCCCTCCATATAAATAATAATAATAATCATAATAGTAAAACAAAGCCTCATATGGTCATGCAATCTTTGGGACTGAACAAAAACCAACTTCATTTCTTAATTCTATTGTGGGATCCCGGAGAAGGGAATTACCATACACTGTAGTCTTCATCTGTCAAGATATAGCACGGGTTTCATCTAATGTACTCCTTAACTGAGTTCCTTTGGTTCAAACAGATTAAGTTTATCTCCACTGAATTGTTTTTACGAGACCGAGCGTGTCAAAACCAGAGGGTAGGCCGGCTCATTGTGTCCACTGCTTGCTCAGTTGCCAGAAGTTGTGAAACCACACATTTCTGGGATTTAGGTGACCATTTTAACATAGCAGCATTTTAAATCAGCAAAATCATGGAACAGCTCCGTGAAAAATGCATGAGACAGGAGTTCAAGTAATAAGTACTTGCTGGGTAAACGTGTTTTCATAGGCTGGACCTACATTAGTTCTCCTGGATGTGCACTTTCTTTCCTTTGGAAGTTACACTGACATCCTTTTAGCCGTAGCAGGTAATCTTTCTACCTGTATTTAAGAGAGAAACGAGAAAATGTATGTATCTGGGTTTAGTGGGGAAGGCAGTCTGCCTTAAGATTAAGAGTGCAATGAAAATCTGCAAAATAAACACTTGCTGTGGCAGCCCTCGGAGGTTCGTGGCTTGGTAATTCCAGCATTTAGAGCCAAAGAAAATTTTACTGCCAAGGACAAGAAGCTTTCAATATGTGTTAACAACCTCACGGAGAGGAGTTAAAAATCGGTCTTACAAACAACAATAAAAATCTTTGAAAGAAGAGTAAGGTTAAGAGCCTCAGGAAGGCAACAAGGAGGTGAGAAGCATTGTTATTGACTGGTCTAGATTAAACAGCACAAAGGAAGATTTCAATCTGATAACGTCACAGCCCTTCCTGTTTTTCTTTGCTGCTTCTGCTAACAATTTTGTAAGGTAATTAAATTGGCTGATTGAAGTCACAGTGGTCATGGGGCGATAAAGACCGTTTGGATTTAATGGAATTTAGAAACAACGGTGCGCTGCACACAACTCTTACAGAACGAGAATTTTAATGACTCATTCAGGATGCTGACTACATAGAACGTCCTGGACGAGTTTAATTGAAAGGGCAAAGCAGATTAGCTGTATACAGTCTTTATTGCTCTAGATAGGGGAATTAGAATTATCCTTTTAAAAGACTCATTATTGCATTATCAAGATTTAATGTAGGTTAAGAAAGCTTTCATCCGTGTGGGCTTTCTGGAATATTCCCATATCCTTTCACCCAGTGTTTGGAACACCAATAGGCTTGTAAAATGATTTTCACACAATTGTCCGATAGACTGGATGCTGAGAAGTATAACTCTTTTCTCACTGACTGCTACTTGTATTTAGAAGTGATACAAAGTTCAAGTAATACCTCCCATTTAAATGTGGTTGCTGAATGAAATGGTTTCTGTCACTGGAGATAAGAAACCAGAGAAAAAGAGATTTTTCTGAACTCGTATAGTAGAGATTTATTTTATTTTATTTTATTTTTTTGTATAAGAGAAAATCCCCTCGATTTAGAAAAAAATAAAACAAATATTTTGTAGTCATTGCAAATAATAGCAGGTCTTCGTCCCCTACTTAATATATTTACTTTGTCTGTTTCTGAGTTTTAACCTTCATCCTCTTTAATCTCTTCCAGAGGAACAATTACTAGAAGTTCTGTCAATAATGCAAAAGAGAAACTAGAAGATGCCTTATTTCCATAGTCCTGCAAGGCAAATTAGTGTTTCCTGAATAAACTTTTTAGAATGTTGTGCTGTAATGTATGTTGGAAGATTAAACAATATGATAACATAATGTCATGCTGTCACATCTGAATTGGAGCATGGAGAATCAAAGACCCCTGTCATATTAATATTTTTGTCCATGTGTTGTGTCCCGTCCCCCTCCTGCCCCCTCCCCCCCATGTTTTTTAGCTCCTTTATTATACAGTAATAATTGTTTTAGGTTTATATAGTGTCTTCGATTTAAACAGCCAAAGCTTTCAGTAATGCAAAGAGTACAGAACAAACAAGTAATGATCATTATTCTAATTACTGGAGCTCAGCCAGCTTTGGATAAACTAGATCGTATTGTAATAGTATGTAAAACACTAAACAGAAGCTAGAAAAAAGTATTGTTCATTTCATTAAAAAGTAGTTTTAAAAAAATTAAAACTACAAAGCTCTTCTTTCTTTGGGCAAAAATTGGAAGTGACTGATGGGTGTGGTTCTCAAGTCTGCTCTTTTTACATTTGCTGCAAAGATACACTTGGATTGAAATTTGCAAGCGATTTGGACCAGCTTGGATTTAATTTTCCTCGAATATTATTCTTGTGTAGTCTTCCCCAAATGCCATTGAAATATAATAACTCATCTAGGAATGTGTTGAGTAGTTCTGTTTGATGTTTGATGTGTCTTTGAAGTGAAATACACATTTTTAGATAATATATTTTTAAATGCTTTCCATTTCTAGGTTTTTCTTGCCTAGGGTATAGAAACACAGGTTCCCTGTTAGTATTGTGACTGGTGTCTACAGTGGGGGTCGTTTAAAGCACAGCTATACTGTAGTGCTTAGATAACAATATGTGCCCTTGAGTGACAATGTTATCATTGCATCAGAAGGTTAACTAATTTATGGGTCGTAAGGAATTTCTTCTTTATGTTCTTTATGTTATATTGGTATTTTCATTCCCAAACTCTTTAAAACCTTTTTTTTTTTCCAAGAATATGGTTACTGGAATTTAAAAGTCATTTGAACTAGGAATGTTGAAAATGTATGTCAATATTTCAGCATGAAACCCTTCCTGATTATTAGTGTCCTTAATTCTTGTATTAGGCTCAGTAACACTCTTGACAGAAGAGCAGTGCCGAGGGAGCTTATTTACTATGCTATCAGGAACTCTTCAGGAGACTTGACAAATATTTTTAATTCAATTTATCATGCATTTTTTCTTTTCTTCTTAATATTTTACTCGATGTCTTTCATGTTTCCTAATTATATAAACTATCTGATTTTAGTGTGTATAGCTAAATCTTAAGGTACTAAGTGACCTGTGCCGTATTTTTACAGATAAATGAAAAAATGAGTCATGTTTTATGGGTGGGCAAAATAATATTGAAAGAACAATGTGGTGTTTTTTGTTTTTTTTTAATAGTTGTAATGGAAAACAATTACTTACCTATCTGAAAGGATGTATGTTTGGATGTTATTTTTCTGGTCCTTTCTGGAAAGTCTTTGGTTTTCTAACTTCCTGGGAAACTGCATGGAAAATTTTAAAATTTGAAAGGTCTCATATCTGTCTAAAAATTAAACTTCTAGTCCAAGCCAAGTCTTAGGCTTCCTCTGCAATATTTCAAAGTGTTTGGACTGAAGGAACCAGAAGGATTAGACAAGGTTGGATTAGGCTGGTTAACTCTTGCATGGCGAAAGTTAGGCTAGATGAACCATAACTTTCATGGCATCATCAATATGGAGGAAATGAAAGTGGATTCAGTAGGGATTTCTATATTCTTCCCAGTTTTGTTCCCACATACTGAGCTTAATTTCTCAGGTAGGAATTTAAAAGGGAAAGATAAATACATTAACTGCTCAAGAGCTTGTTCCTGATATTTAAATACAAAAAATGCTGAAACAGAAAGCGTTAAAAATTCACCAGCAAATGAGTTGTGCTTGTTTTCACAATAAATAATCATAATCAGTCTTGTAAATAAGGGCTTGTTTGCGAACATATGTATTTAACCAATTGCTCAAACTTCTGTACGGTAAGTAAAGTTTTTCAAGTTTGCTTCAAAAGATGCAGAACTACTTCAGCTTTGGAAAAGCATGCCATCTTCACATTTAGCTCTTTCTGTATCTCCAGTAAAGTATTTCAAATTAAATGTCACATTTCTCTGAATATAAAAATAGCTATTACTTTAAAGTGTTTTTTGTCATAAGATAACTGATACTGAATCTAAAACACTTCTGTTTAAAATGCTCATTCATAAGTGCATATGTACACTTAGTAGGTAATAATCTGGGTAAGTTTATTAAGGATTAATTTATAATTGAACTTGCCATCCATTTGGGCTTTTGTCCTTCTCCAGGAGCTCAACATATACCAGATATTTCAGTCATCTTAGAAGCTAAGCATGTATCAGATGTAGTAGTCAACTCATATTTATGCCGTTGTTTAAAAGGTGTATAATTAGGACATAACTTACCAAAAAGTCCTTAATAAAAATTATTATACTGTTAAACATGAAACTTTTACATGAAAATCTGGGTCTGATAGCTCTCCGTGGTCAAATTTATGACTTTCACTTTTTCTTTTTTAAGCATGTAAGCAAATGTTTTAAGTCCTGCCTCAATAGTTCTTACTGTAAAACCTTGAATAAAGCAGTTATTTTTACTTGGAGACCACTTGGAGTTATATTTACTTGGAGACCAATCAAATCTTCTACTCCTGCCTGTATTTTCAGAGTAAGTGCTCTATCATTGGTCAATACCAACTACCTAGATTAAGAGAAATACAGTCCTTGACTGTGTGAAGTTGATTTATGTTACTGCATTTTTATTTTTACATCACAGATTATATGAAATGTATGTACTTCATAAAGTTTCTTAAATGTAGTTATTTATGACTACAATTTATGGATCAAATATTAAAGTAAGGTCATATGTAGTATACCTTAGGTCTGATCCTCTTAGCTTTTTGTTCAGGTTGGTGGCTTATGTTAGTACAAAATGAAATAAGAATCAGAATTGTAAATTTTAGGATACTGTTTAGAAAAATAATGGTCTTTCTAATATTAAACCTAAGCAGTTATGTTAAACTTTACGGAAATTTGTCATTTTATCCTAGGTATAGCCATTGCCTAGATAAGTTGGTGATAAAGTATTCTTTCTGAGATGCATAATTAGGTTCATAGCAACATCAAATGACACAGTGCTCTTCCAGTCAAGACATCTGTGTTGGTTTACATTAACTGAGGTTCTCATTCAAAAATCTGTCTTTCTTTGGAATGTTTTTCCCAATTATCTTTTAAAATCACACTACACTTTTTTACACTTAAATTTGTCATTCACTTATTGACATTAACAATACTTAGCAATGTACTATAAAACAAATTCAACACAATAGACAATAGTTTTGACTGGTGGTTTGATTTTCTTTAGGTTGGAAAGAGTATACTCACTGGTTAAAGACACTGCTGTTCAGTAGTGGCAATACAACTTGTTTCACTGATCAAACGCTGCAACATAGTCAGAAACATTGTGTTGTGTAATAATATATAGCTAACCGTAAAGAATATGAAGATACGTATTCTGTAAGAGGAAAGTATTTTCTAAAGCAATAAGTTCATTGTTATTCTGCAACATTTATCCTACAAGGCAGGAAATCTTTAAAAGAAATTCTATGTTATTTATTCATTAAGGAAATGGGTAAAAGAGGTACATTAGGGAAATTAAAATCATACAGAGTACTCTAAATCAGGGAAATTAATTTTCTTTTAAAATACTTCATCATAGTAATTTTTGGTTTTACGTTTGCTAATGGAAACATGTGTTCACATTTTAAGCATTTCAATAACTGAAATTTGTTCCAAAAAATTATACAGAACTTTTAAGAAATTATCGGCATGCATTCTAGTATTACATTAAAATTCATTATTCTTGCTTCAGATTGTGCCACTTAACCAGGACCAATATCAGGATGGAACCTTCAGGAATCTAATTTGTAACCTTATTACTTATCTGATTTTACTGTTCAACAATGTTTACAGTTTTCATGGCTTACTATACTTACAATAATATATGATTCTTTCTAGTCCATGTAGCAATAAGCTTTTGGTATTTCACTCCCTGAAGCTGATATTTGAAAAGATTACTATGTCAAATGGAAATGTAAGGCTAGTGACTGGTCATGGCTAACTTTATAGAAAATGTGGAATTCTTCCTTTTAAAAGAGATAATATATCTTATAATACATAAGTACCAAGGGAATGTCTTAATTTTTTAGCAACTATGGTTTTGAGTCAGTCCGTTTTTAGAGCACTGTGATTTTTTTTTTTTTTTTTTCCTGGTGCTT
>VYZX01013478.1:0-22703 GCA_013401335.1 Brachypteracias leptosomus
AACCTTAAACCACAACACACAACCAAAGTTCTGATAGTTTTACTAATAAGAGAAAGGAAAAAGAAAAATCAAATAATTGGCTCTGCAGGAGATAAATTAATTCTCTCCACAAGATAAGATTCATCCTAAATACTTACTGGAACTTTGAAAATTATCTTGGAGGCAATATATATCATCTAAAATAATATATATATAATTAGGATATTGACACATCTTACACTATACTGCAATGGAAGAGATGCATGAGTAAGCACATGGTGAGCTTTTGTATATATCTAGTCCAACATTGTTGTTTTCTCAGAAGTAAATAGAGATGTGGTATCCTAATGGGGATCTACACAAATAAGCTCCCACTTACTGGTTATGTTTCTTCAGAAAGTGTTTGGGTGTTTTCAAAAAACATTGAACTACACAATGTAGACTTCTACATTGCCTGGTAGACAAATTTGAAAAGTACAACCAAGTTTGCCTACAAACTTTTAAGATGAAAATTAACTCAACTGAAAAAAAAATTGAAGATCTTCCTTCAATTTATGAAGTAGCATGCACATTATTTTTGTGTTTTATGGAAATTGGAAACAAGTTTTTTCTTTCTTTCTTTCTTTTTTAGTAAAAGACACTACTTGCCATCGTGAGGACCAGAAAAAATTGACTCACTTTCCCTAATGTATTGAACGTAAAAAAAATAACAAAGAAAAAGAAAATTAAAAAAAAAGGTAACAGTGAACATACAGTCTTGGGGAAAAGCTTAAGCATTTGATACAAACTGGGACTATTTAGGATCAAGTTTGAAAGATTCATGGCTGTAACCTACAGGGCAGAATGGATAAAGAGTTTCCTATGCTGCCAAGAGATACTACCTTCATCAAAGAAATCAAGTGGAAGACAAACTTCTGTCTCTGAGCTCCAAGAGGCCAGATTGTGAAGACCTCACAGCCCTCACTCTTCCTGAATTTTGTGCTCTTATTCTTATGAATTATGTCAAGCATTCAGAGTATCAAATGTTATAATTTGGGAAAATGGCAGTTTAAGATAATCCAGGCTCACGACATGCCTGGTTGGGGGCTAGTGGGTCTTCTTTCACTCAAGTCCATCCTGCAGGCTAGAAATTGGAGTTTGCTAACAGCACACATATCACAGTAAAATCTCTTACAGGCCAAGAGAATGAGTACACCCTGGGAAGGAAAAAACAGCCCAATTATTCATTGAATAAATTATTTTAGGTAGTAATGAAGTAGTCTAAATGTCACTTGGTGCCTAACTCTGAACAGACTCCCATTGAGCACTTAATGGATATTTCTTTAAAAGCAAAGGGATTTGGGAGAATTCAGACCATCTTAAGACAACCTTCAGTTCATATTCCATTATCAGGACAAGCATCTTGGTCACAGTCATTTGAACAGCTACTGATCATGTAGAAACAGCTTTTAAGAAAATTAGATTCAGTTGAAGAAAAAAACCCCACATCCCTCAACTTTCTATTTGCCTAAGTAGGCACTACTAAACCCAAAGAAAGCAGCAGCTGAATCCTCACCAAAACACAAGAATGCATCTTAAGGGAACCATAAGGGGATGCAGTTTTATGACTAAATACACTAACTAAATACAGAAGATCCCCATCTTACAAAACTCAAAATAAACATTTGGGCTCTTTTACAGTATCCTCCCAGAGTATAGCCTGAAAGCAGACAGAAACAGCAATCTGAAACAAGAAATGGAGTATAGCATTGTCACTGCATTACTGTAAAAAGCCGTATTCAGGAATTTCCAGCCTTAAAACACCATCAAAAAAGAGCATTTTGATTCCATTTCAGTAGAGGAATGAGTTGTAACACAAGCCATCCAACACACAGTGGCACAAATTTACATGCTAAACTTGCAATAGTCTCTCTTCTTGCCATTTCTTATTTAATTTAATTTTTGTGTGTATTCTCTTAAAGCCTTTTCCTACTCCTCTTAATTATTAAAAAAATCTTTAAGTTCCTTAAAAAAATAAGAAGAAAAGCTTACTATCTAGTGTTTTTTTCTTTGATGTGTCACTCAACTCTTCATACAGAAGACATCAGTAATATAAAACCTGTATATCAACATGTGCACTGTAAAAATGCACTTTCTCGATTGTAACTCACTTTCCCCGTTGCTGGTAATATTTCCAGACAGTTGCCTTTTGGCCAGATATTATTCATATTCAGTTTTAATCGGGAAATAAGAAACTCACAAGGGAAAGCTGTAATAGTGCATATTGTGTAATTGTGCATTTTTCCTCCTTTTCGCCATGTTTAGGAAAAAAGTCTTTATTTTATATTTGTGCATCTAAACAATTTTTCTTTGTATTTCAGTAGACTGAGACAGTAGCCATGACTTTGCTCTAAATTTGATTTGATTTACAGGTTTTTCTTATGCAGTTTAGAAAAATGTATGTTGTGCATATTTGCTCTGTGTACATTGATATTCACAAGGAAGAGTTATAACAAAGGAGTATAACTCCCTCTAAGTAATGATTTCTGTATCTGCGACTGCCAAAGTAGAAGTAAGTTGCAGACAGCATAAACCACTTTTATTTCACAAAACATGTCATATCCTCAATTCAACTGTTCTTCCATGATTTTGTTTTGTCATTCCTTTGGTACATGATACAGTCCATTCTATTTTCAAAGTAAATAGGCAGTATGCAACAAGCTCAACCAAATTATTAGCTCTCATAAAAGAAATAATAAATGACATCTGTCTCTATATATCCCATTATATTAGTAAAAATTCAAATTAAGAAGATTAAACATCATAAATTTCCATTGTATACAAATCATTATATATTCTCCCAAAGAAAGTAAATACTAGGAGTTGTTTGTATTTTAACTGCCTCAATACTTGCATAAATATTTATTCTGTAATTTTGGCAACATTCTGGTTTCACTTTGGGGCTTAACAGAGCAGCCTGTTCTGCCTTCTGTGCAACTGTTAATATAATATGACCACTGTTGTATTTGTTACTGCTATATTCTTATTTAGACTTCTTTAAGAAGCTTTAAAAATGGGCAGTTCATTGAATGAGTCATGATATGAATTTATGCTTGATGAGATGGAGTGCAAGTTCAGAAGTCATGCTAACAGGATTTCCAAAAAAATTAGCTATGTAATCCTGTCTAGATACCTGCTTACAGGATACACTTATACACACAGTTCAGAGTTGCAAAAATGCAGCAAAATGCAAAGAGTTACAGCTGTATAGCAGAACTTATTTCAGTTTTATTGTATTCCATGAGATATCCTCTTCCATGTGAGGGATATGATAGAGTTGGCAGTGGTGTATTAGAGCCTACAAAATCAGAAATAAAAGTAGAACAGCTTGGCCAGCAAAAATGTCATTATAGGCTAATATGGCTTGAAAGCCTTGCATCACATTGTGCTACCATATATCTACCTTGACCTTACTAGCCCTTTCTTCCCTAACAAAGAACAGTCAGCATTGTTTTACTGGGAGGTGAAAAGGGAGCATGAGTGATACTTCAGCAATTATTTCCTCCTCTAGAAAGTTATTGACTGATTTGACAATATGGTACACATTTTTGAGGCCCCCATTTTATAACCATACTAATTCAAATGAAAGAGATCATAAACTTCTCATAATGCTATAGGTCTAAAAATATGACGAGTGAACTTTGTACAACTTTGGTGGAACATCTCCTTTTAAATCCTCACTTCTTGTTTAACTTCTTGTTTTCTGCACTGCAAAGCCATTCAAGCCATCTCTTCCCTTTGCCCTACATCCCCCCCTACCCCTGTGGCAGTTTCCTTTAATTCAATCCACCTGAGGAAATTTTAACAGCATGCCACCATATGCTTTGTCTCCAGATCAAGATCACCACAAGGCTAGATGATTAGTGTGAAAACAGAAGATGTTTGCGTTTTCAACATAATTAACAAGTTTTCAGAATTCAGTGATGCAAGCCACAGCAGTAAAAATAGTGATTATGTTTTTAAACACTCAATTAGCTATGTAGTGACTGAATTAAGTAATCAACTGGTCTTCCTCTATCTTAAAAGTACAATAGGATCCCATGAAAATTTTTGTCAAAATACTAATGCTAAGAAAGAAACCATGAGCCAGCAGAACCACCTTATACATCAAGCTACATTCAGAACTGCTGAGTCAAATCTCTTTCACCTCTCCATCACATATCCCTTTATCTTTCTGGACTAATTCATGAAATAGCAATAATTTTGAGTAACTACACTTCAAAATCACATCAAAGACTTGTATCCTCTTATCAAGGCAGTTCAAATGATTAATGATGTGAAATGTCTCATACATTGTATGATTCAACAATCCACCTTACAAAGTTATGAATATGAACAAGAAGACTTACGGTAAAAATAGTTCTTTAAGTATATTTTATTGTGAAATGTTAAACAAATTATCTGATTTTCTAGTATGTGAAGTTTGAAGTTTCACTCTCCTCCCTCACTAGGAAGCCCTTAATCTTATCTTTTTATAAAGACCAGATGTATTTTTTACAATATGTACTGTTTCTAAATTATATTGTGCGGAAAGTTGAGCCCTTATTCAAGCAAAATGAAAAAGGACTGCAAAACGGACTCTGATACTATGTGTGTTACCTTCTTGATATAAGTCATGCCATGGATTTCAATGAGCAAGTTCACACACATAAAAAGTGGATCACACATTATAAAAATATCATATGGTAAGTAGATTTTGAAGAGTTAGAACTGATTTGAGGTGCCTCCACACTAAGGCACATCTGAACCAATTGTTTGAAAAAACCATGATTTTCAGACCTTTGAATGTGAAGAATCAGACTCAGAATATATTTCAACTTGAGTTTCAAAATTATTCTACCAGTTTGGAAAGAGATAAGGAAATGAAGAAGAAAGAAAGAAACCAAACATGTATTTAAAATACAACTTTTCAAGGGGACAAGAATACTGGTGCCAAATTTTTACAAAGACTTTGCTTCTTTTGAGGAAAAAAAAGAGTAAAATAAAAAACTAACATGCAAAAATCTAGTCTATCTTTTTTCCCAAATACATAAGTTAGAGAAGAACCAGACATGACAAATAGATAAAATAGCAACCCTAGTGAAGGGACATAAAATTAGCGAGCTATTTATTTTAGCTATAATGGTTTGGGTATGCAATTACCATGTTAGACCAAATTCCATACATTCTAGCCATTCTCAAAATAATGAAAAGTGACATTTTTCCCCTCCCTTGTACCATACAGACTTAATCCTTTCCATTTAACAGTGTATTATAAAATTAGGACAAACAATTAATTTTCAAAGCAAAGAACATGACCCCAGGAGAAAAGCCATGTGTATCCTTCCAATATTTGAGCAATTAGTATTAAATTATCTGCACACTTCACAAATTAATGCCTTGACCTTCTACTGATGTGAGAAACTCAAGTATAAAAAAAAAAGTGGGAATGAATCTGTATTCACTGTCTTCTGAACATTTAAAATAATTATTCTTAATAAATTCCTTAAACCCTGTCATACCATTCATATGCAGACAGAATTTGTCACTGACAGTGTTGTTAGTTCTGCCTAGGGAAATACCTCACTAATAGGTACCCGGCATTCAACCTAATCTGAACTCATTGAAGAAAGCAAGTCTACAATCTAATGACATAATTAAAGAAGAATCATTTTCAAAAGTTTCTGCAATTTGAAACAAAATATTTGGATACATATAATCTCATAACTATTTTCATTAAATGTCTGTGAAACTGTAATCTGAATGACCTGGCTGTTTGTACATCAGTTCACATGGCCACATCATTACTGGCACCTCCCACTGCCCAAATACCCCTTAGAACCTGTTTTTGCAAAAGCACCATGGACATATGCACTGACCTGAGCCCTCAGAAACAAGTACATGCATCACAGAGCAGAGAGTGAACTAGACTATCAAAGTACAGCTCATTTATTTTTATGAACACTTAAGGTCACTGTTTACCCAAACATAAGACATAAGTCTTCACTGCTAAATCATCTACATCTTCATTCCTTTGTAATGGATTCCTTGATTTTGAGCAAAAGTGTCATTAATCTTTAACGTACCAATCTGGGAATCTGGGAACATGATTAAACTCGAATAGACTAAAGAACCGACACAACAGAAATTGCAAAGAGGTATAAACTGGGATTTATCCATCAGTCTATATATTATATGGATTTATATATACAACCCACAGTTAAGGAAAGAGACATTTAGTTCTCTGATGCCAGAAGCTGGTGTTTCCAAGAACAGAAGTTATATTAAATCTTATATTAATTATATAAACAATGTCCTTATCTGCCATTTCTCTGTGCATAGGAAAAGCTGACACTTGCCTGCAGATCCCATAGCACTGTCTCCTGCTATCAGGTACATGAAAGCTTGACAAGGTTCGCTTTTGATTTCACAGAACAAGAAAAGATTTCTCCAGCATTCAAACCTAGTCTCATGCTCTGGCAGGCAACCAGGTCACATAGCTCTGCTCAGAAATGTATCAAGCTTAAAATCAATTATATTGTTTGCCCCAGTGCTTTAATGGAAAGGTAGTTTCAGCACATAATTTTGAATTATTTAGAAGCTCCAAAACAATGAGCCACAAGAGACAGGGAAAACACAAGAGAGTCATCCTTGTGATAGAAGTCATGATAAAGCTTGCTAGCTGTACAAACTCAGGCCCTTTTTCTCAGGCACACACATATACTTCCACCACCTCTTTAGTAAATTATGTTTATCAGATAAGAGAAACAAAAATGTTCCAAAGAGCTGAATGGAAATAAATAGTGTCATGACTTAATAAAGTGGATAATTGACTAAAAATAAAAACACACAACCCACAGTGCTGTCAGCTTCTTGAACGATTAGTTTACAGTTGACACGTCAGTGGAATACATGTCAGCCAGGGCAGAATCATTCTGATTCAGGCAGAATTCCTTAAAGGTCATTTTCTATGGGCAAGTGTTTCAGGAGCTGGTACCACTTAAATAGCCTTGGTAAAAACACCTAACTATGTTTTACATGTGCTTATAAGTATATGCCACTATTAGAAGCAATTATTTGTTAAATTATTGGTAAGAGAAGGAAGAATTCACAAACTACTCTCAAGGTGAGGTCCAACACTAGCAAGGGTTCAGCAGAGTTACTGGTTTGAGGCACCACCATGCCCCAGCACCCATCTGCATCATGGCATTCTCTCCCACTGGAGTACAGCACTAGAGTCACTGTGCAGCTCTGTTGCAAAGGTCAGATCGGACAGATCAAGAGCTGATACAGCTATGGATAGAACAGTCAAAAAGCCCATTATTTCTTCTTAATTTTCAAAAGAATCTATCTCCACTCTTGATTCATACCACAAGTAACTGTGTCAGCACAACAGAAGTGCCAAAGGGGTGCATAGGCAAGAAATGGAGGAAGCACCACCTTTAGCCACAGGCTAAGGTAAAGCCACAGGATCACAGTGTAGAAACTGTGTTAATCATGTGAATGAAACACATTTTCCTAGACTATTGACCTCTTATCCATTTCCAGTATCATGTTTCTTAAAAATATTCACGTTGTGCTACCATCTGGGCCAGATCTTTAGCTAATATAAATCCACTGAAATTAGAAGCCTGTGTTGCTTCACATCATGTAATCAATACTTGCACTGCCCTGAAGTAAAGTATCTCAGAATAGATGCACATCATCAGAAACCCTAACACGCTGTAACAGATTCATTACATTTATTTCATCTTACCTAAATATAATTTTTACAGCTTCATTTTCTCCAGAGAATAGTTTTCTTCTGTGCTTGGAAGGTAAACTTAAATATATTAAAAGCTTTGCCTGCAGCAAAGATGCTTTCAGAACAGGAATACTCATCATTCAAATAAATGATAATGGTTTCTTCCATCAACCTGTTCATTTATCCATGCAGCTATTTTTATTGATGCGTTTCTCCTTCTAAGCAAGGTTGAGTAGAAATCTACATTCTAATTAACATTTTTTGATATGACTATACTCTGATTAAAAATAAATGGCAACAGAGAAATTTGCACTGATCATTCAAAATTAAGGTGTAATTGCTCTACAATGATTAGGAATGGCTTCTCATTTGGCTTTTTTTGAGAATTGTTACATCCACTGAATAAAAAAAAGTTTCATTCTGAAAAGGGAATTCCTTTTAAAATATTTTAATCTGATAAGAATTTACAAACCTAGCATGGTATTTTGTGGCATTCACCACATTGAATAAACCACCTCTTTTTTGTACCAGAAATGTCTGTTATTTCTCATTGGGTCCCAGAAGATGTTTTGTATCTCATATCCTGACCTTTAGTATATGTGGGAGATGTTTCTATTAATACAGCTGGGCATAGCAGTTGCAACAGCATTTGACTTTCTCAGCTATATATACTCAGTTAAAAATGTAGCTCACCAGTAGGAATGATGGATATTCACTACAACGCCTCAGAGAAGTATTAGTTACCAATGCAATTCTTTATTGTTCAAGGGAATTTAACTTCAAGGAGTGAAGATAATCCATTGAGGCCATATTTACCTACAGCAAAGGAATGTCATCCATTCATTCCTTTTATCCATGACATCTATTTTATGTTCAGAGCAGGCTTGCTGCAACACATAGTTTGCACCAAGGCTTATGCTGGCACAAGCCAGCCTAAATCCTAAAAGCTCTGATTTTGTGAGTTATGCCGGGAATCCAGAACAAGGACACAAGAAATATGCCTGTGCTTTGTAGCAACTATTGGAATTATGTTCCTTTAAGAAGTTATTGCTGTACCTCTTCATATTACTGCACTCGTATAATCCACTAGAACATGTAAACACTTTCATATTAATATTCCCAGTACCATATAGTATTACTTGATCATTTTGTATTTGAAATGTCAATTTCTCGCACAGTATTTATGAAGTATTATCATCAATCTATTTTACTATATACTGAAGTGAGTGTTGAAAACATAATAACTATCAATATATCCACATTAGCATTTTAGTTCAGATCAGGAACGTACTTTTGAAAAGAACTACCTCATCATACCCCCTTCCAACATTTCTGTTCACATTGCAGTGTAGTCTCTAGGCACACAAACTGTATACCTTTCAGATGAAACTGTATCAGAAGCTCATCTAACATGCCAAAACCACTGAAGGACATTCAGTTTATAGGATCACACTAAAGCTGGTGGAAATTAAAACCCCTGAAATCAATACAGAATTATGTCAGATCTTCAAAAACGCTTGCTTCCTCTACAGATACACTCCTATTTCACCATGGTAATATGTGCTAAGGCAGTGGTGTAACTGGTCTAATTTCCCTTCATTCTTGCTACTTCACAGAGGGTGTAACATAAAAGCTGGAAGAGTAATAAAAATTTATCCATATTCAAACATTTCATTAGTTTAAACTATATGCATTCCACAGAGTTGTTCTCCAGCCTATCAGTCCCCAGTCTGTACCGCTGCCAGGGGTTCTTCCTGTCCAGGGGCAGGACTCTGCACTTGTCTCTGTCAAACTAAATATTGCAAGCACTGGAATCAATTCTTCTGCACATACTGAAGAGAGACTCTAAAGCAGTCATTACCTTTACAGAACCTTTGTAAGTTAGAAAGGATCCTCTTTTCATAGAAACTGGCTATGCCCAGCACTTAAAAAAAGGTACATAAACGGTTGACACAAAACTCCCACTTTTCTCATGCTGTTTGCAAGTCAGGATGCTACTCTGGTTGTACTAACAGACCTAGTGATATGTAGGACATTATATGCACTTCTTCCACACATGTCAGATATAATTTAAAAACCATCATGAAATGGTTATCCCAGGTAGGCAGGGGTTTAAAAGAGAAATAAAAATAACTTTTGTGTTTAACCACATCAGGCTTTCAAACACATCTACATGAACAGGTGTTTCCACAGACCCTGAAATATCAATCAGCTAGCCTTAGTGTTGATGTGATTTTTGTATGCTTCCAGAACAACCCAAATTGTTTTGATTCCCCATTAACACAGATGGTAATATCATAGCAAAGATTGATAAGCCAGATTTGATGGTTGCACTGATGATTAGACAGGCAGATACATGATAAACACCTCCTGATGCAAAATATAAAGCATTATTCAGTGTGAGTTAAATTCCTGCTAATGTTCCAAGTCACTCAATCTTGGACAGTGTTTCTGTTTGAGTAGCTTCTACTTTTCCACATCTTACCGTTTTGTTGCTGCCTGTTTACCATTTGAAAGTCATAAGGATAGTGACTAACTTTTATTCAGTCACTGGGCATCTTTCAAGATCATTTTAGCATGTTTTCTCATGTTTCTCATCATTTTAGAAAGCATGAAAATGTCCTAGCAGGCCCACAACTCCTCTGACCCACTGAAACCGAACATTTGGTCTTAATCCTTAGTGGACAACAACCATTATGTGCCTAGGATTGTGTAGTGATAATACTGCTTTATGTGGAGCAGATGCTAAATGCTACTAGATGAATTGCCACAGCTGATGAATGTTATCTACACATTAGCATGACAACAACAATAGACTTGTACTCCTTAGCCTTTCCTACCCATCAAGAAACATCTCCAATGGGCTGAAACCATTCGGGGACCTTTAGTTCTAGCTCTCTGCCAAATTCTTCCTTTGTTAGCACCAAAATCGTTTGGGATCCTGGCAATGAACATGAACTTTTTAACAGTGACAATTTTCACTCTGCTTGTATAAAGATAAGTGATCCTACGTGGAGCTTGGCTAACAAAGTCTCATAATTCTGTGGGTTACTATCCACAGCAATAAAGTGATCTGTTTATGATATAAAATTTTGTGCAAAATTAACTCTAGTCAGTCTTTGCATTCTTGTACAGCAATCTTCGATAGAGCCTGCAATCTAGAATGAGCAAGTTAATATCAGCAGCAATTTTTAGGCTATGGATAGCAATATTTGAAATTGCTGCGTGAAATAAAGCAAACAATAAAGGCTTTGAAAGGCATCCTTTTTTTGTACCCATCCATCACAGGCAAAAGATTGAAATTCACTGATCTTTGCTCTCATCTACATCCCATGGTGTACCTGTTTCAAAATGTATAAACAAGCTGCATAGCAAATCATTCCATGTGATTACAAAGTCTAGATTATTTAGCATAATAACAGCTATACTGAGATCAATGAAGCCAGTATTTTTCACATCTACATTTTCTAAGGAGAAAAATGTTTGTTTGCAGAGACTTGTGAGAAAAACTTCAAGAATTATATGAATTATGTATAACTAGGAACATGTGAATGACAGCACTAGATTACATGAATAAGGAATAAAGAAATGCCAGGTGTCAAAGGCACTGAAATCATCAGGTCATCAGGCATCATGGCACATATCTACATACAGCTTCAAGATGCTTAGAACAGGAAAACAAAAGGCAGACTACACCCAGAAGGAAACCATGCCTGTGCATAGATCAGTAGAGTTCCCTAATGACACTCACGAAGGAGGAACAGGATGAAAAGGTAAAAAGATCACAATCACTGTCAGCTACTTGAAGGCAGAAAAGGCAAAAAACAAGGACATGGCTGCTAACTGAAAACAGCCTATGAGGCATGATGAGATCCTTCATAGTTGATGACCCCTACCCTCTGTGCTATCACAGGTAATTCTGCCCAGACCATCGAGACAAACATTGTGCTACTACGAGCATGAAGAAATTAGTATGAAAGCATGAGAATGTATGCCTGCAATCCTATACAAGAGTCAATAAACGCAGTTCTGTTCAAAATAAACAAATAGAAAACTCCCATTCTGATGCAGCCTGCTATAAGCTTTGTTGCAGTAGTTACAGTGTTTCTTTGTTGAGTATCTGCAGCTATTGGAAAAGTATTACATAATCCATAGCAGCATCTGAAGAAAGTCAGCAATGAACATGGATCTCTTCTGCAGAACTTAGATTTTGTTTAACATATGTTACAGTTTGTTTCTCTTCTTTGCTATCGTTTATTATTTTGTATGCAAAGAGCTGATAATTCAGAAAGTGACATCAAATAGTTCCATCAAATAATATACTTCTCTCTTCAAGCCCCAAAATATGAATGGAAATCAAAAATAAGCAAAAGATATGAACTTTCAGTTTGACAAAACCCACTATGGTATGTACCTGAAAATATGGCAATAAGTTGTATTTCCCTGGATAAAAGGGGAAAAAAAAAAAAGACAATAAAATGCTTTCCAGTGTTTGATACGTTTAGAAGCTATTTTGAAGTTTGGTTCATAGCATTAAAACAGGCCAGGTGTTATTCATTATTCCAATTCAGATTAAAATAACAAATACATAAAATAAAGTAGTTCATCCACTTCCGTTCAAACTTCTGCAGGCCTGAGAGCAATAAGATGATTGGCACTTCAGTGTGAAGGCTTCATGCTGCTTGTTATGCAGAAAGGATTCTGGAATACTTTTGTCAGAGACAGCTATAAGCTGCCAAACAAAGATTAGCAATCATGGCAAAATATTAAATTTTCCAAAAGTCACAGACATTGTGACTTCTTTAACAAATGGAACTTATTTCAGTTTTAAATGACACTGAAGCGTTGAAAAGTTTTAAGCTTTGATTGCATCTTAATGTAGAAAAAGAGCAGAGAGTTCTTTTATCTTACTGTAATGAACTTCCATTCATAATTCATAATTTTTAATATTTTAATAGATTATATGCTTTAGAGTCTACTCAAGCAAACTGGAAAACCACAGGGTATAGAAACATCCTCACTGCAACACAATAGTAGCAAATAAGATTTCATAGTTCCCTGAGCAATGAAGGCTTGCCTCAGTAAAATTTTATGTACCCTTTACCCTCATACATTAGGGAATTTGTATCAAGAAGATATTCATGACATACACAGAGACTCTGTACCAGTTTAGTTTCATATTCTTCTCTCTGAAGTTTCTAAATGCTTAAAAATATGCGAAAATGTAAAAAACTTCTCAGTGAACAGAAAGGAATAAAAAGACCTCAGTCTAAAGAAGCTTTAAAGCAGTAACAAGCAAGTGAATCATAGTAGGGAAATCCCAGGTATTAAATAAATAAATAAATAAATAAAATGGACAGCTTACATTTTATTTATTTAGGAAAAAATATTTATGTTAGAAATGTACTGATACGTTGAAATTAGCATAGTTCCATGGGCTTGCAAGGTAGACTGACAATGATAGGCTTTCCAGCCCTGGAATGAAATAGAGGTGTTTCTACATGTGTCCAGAAGCTATAATGTAGTCAACAGCGTGGTGGTTTCATGTTCAGGATCTCATGTCTGGATGACAGGAGAAGTCCAAAGTTTACAGCCAGACCTAAAATTTCAGCTAATAGGATTTTACTCCACTGGAGGTACCAGCACATGTTCCATTTCACTGCTCCTATTAAAAGTGTGGTAACCTCTGGAAGACTTGCGCTCAAGTGATTTTACAAGATTGTCCTACCTACTACCCAGGCTTACCTGGAAAACTCTTTATAAAGTGATACTGGTTATGGAGCTTTCTCTATGGACACAAAGCCACAGAAGGTGTCTGAATGTTCAACACCCTAATGACAAAGCTACAGACTGTTCTGGATTTTAAAAGTGTTCTAGTGCTATCCAAATTCAGGACTTTGTAACTGTTTTCTAAGAACTTTTCTGTGATCTCTCATTTTCTTTTTTTCACTGAGCTTTCATCCCTACAGAATAGGATCTTTAGGAGATGTACATCAGAAAGACTCCTTCGGTATTTTTGTTCCTATTTGTAGTGGGAAACTCACAGCCATCTTGCTCCTGAGTGGATGAAAAAAGTTGAAAGAAAGAAGTTACAAAGGGAAGAAGGAAAAAAGGACTAGTTACCAAATTGCAAAAGAAAAAGTTGCAGCTGACAAAGTTTAACTCATTTGACTTTTATTAAGGTAGTAGATTCTAGCAATCCAAGAACTTTCTGGTTATTCTTCTTTAATGCTTTGCATTTCTCCATGCATAAAATATGCCTTTGTTCTCTTCATTGTTAACATTTTTAAGTGTGTTTTAGTGTTTATTCTGATAAAGCATTATAAAAAACATGTAAAGCACTCACATTATACTAATAAGAAGACAGAGAGTTTATGCGATTGTTAAGAACATACAACAGCATACATACTAGTCCCAGGAATGGAAAATCAAGGGGTTTTGATTTGCAAAAAGATGCAAGATAACCATACCTTGACAGAACTAAAACCTGTTGTTCTGTCACATTAGCAGTCGAAGTCTTTGGAAAATAAGTCTGCTCATTCTTAGTCATCAAATAGCAATTTTCTTGTGAATATTTTAAAAAGTTTAGTAAAATTATTTAATTTATCCAAATTAGATAATAAGGGAGAACAGGCTAGAAGAATGATCAGAGGAATGAGGGTATGTACCAGAGAGATTTTGTCTCATATAAATGTGTAGGTTTATAGGAAAAAACTTAAGAACTTGAAGAAATGAGTCTACTGACAAAGGAACATTCTAGGTTTATTTAGAAATTTTCTAAACCTCAGGA
Organism: Brachypteracias leptosomus; assembly: GCA_013401335.1. Classification (NCBI taxonomy): domain Eukaryota; kingdom Metazoa; phylum Chordata; class Aves; order Coraciiformes; family Brachypteraciidae; genus Brachypteracias; species Brachypteracias leptosomus. The sequence goes on from VYZX01013478.1 coordinate 14,532, forward strand.
GATTTCTTTTTAAGTTCCAATATTTTAATGGTAGCAAGAAAACAAAGTACATTTTGGATGATACATTTATAGAGAGGTTATAGAACATAATTACTATTAGGAAATAAATCACTGTTGTCCAACTTGGAAGACCTCTTTCAGTCCTCTTTCCTAGATCTTTGACTATACTTTACAGATCAAAAACACTATTAACATTTTTTCTTTTCTTTGAAATCCTACAATGAGAATATGACAGAAAGAATATTCAACAGTCTCTTTATAGTCTAATGAAATTAAAAGTTACATCGATAAGCTTGAACATAAAAAGTCTGTGGTTTCCTGTACAATTACTACCTAGTGCAAGAGCTTTCATCACTTAGTGCTGTCCTGTTCATAAGCAGTATTTAATTTTGCACTCGTGCCATCCACAGAATTCCCCATGGCATCAGTGCAGTAATAATAGAAGAAGTAGAAATGCAATTTGAATAACAATTTTTGGAGCAAGTCAGAAAAAATCAGAAAAGCAATGTTCCACTTCTGCACAACTGCAGAAACAGGAGCACATATGAGGACTATTTCCCAGCTGAGCCTTTGGCAAATCTGTGCCTGACTGTAGCCTCCAGGCTGGGAGAGGAGGTTTAAGTGCTTAAACTTCCAGAATAGATGCACAGCGTAAAGATTTTATGAGTATTCAGATAACTAAACATACAGGAGAGCATTTTATTAAACAAATACTTCAGTAAGTAGTATGGACAAAGACTAATTTTCCTTCAGATTTCTGTTCAATTTTAAAAGAATTCAATTCATACACTAAAAGACATCAAAGAAGTCATACAAGAGATGTTTTCAGTGCCATAAAAGCTTCAGATAATATTTGACATGCATTTATAATCTCTCCTGCTCCCATACGCTATGTTTATAGTGCAGTGATTTGTTCAGAAGCTTATAGTGGCTCACACCTTTCTCCTTGATGCCTATTTCCATGACATTGTAAAAGTTTGTCATTTCTGCCACAGTCATTTCAGTTCAAAATAACAAACAAATTCAGAAACCCAGTTCAAAGAGAAAAGGGAAAAGATGAAAAGAGAAAGAATTCACAAACTCAGTACAGTCATACTAATTGTACATTATTTGTTGAGGAGGACAGTCTTAGAAGAGAATCTAAGCCATTTGTACTATATTAAAAAACCCCAAACATATAACCAGAAAATTATTTCAAATTATATAGGCCAGGATGGGTTTTTTTGCAGTCATTGATAAGTATATTGCAGCTAGAGCCAGTTTTTACATTTGATATGTTTTCAACATGAGAGGGATAGGGAATCATCATTGTGTGAACTTAGAACATGCTCCAGTTTTAATATTATCTTATGATCTTTTTTGTAAAAAAATAAGTGGTCTTACTGACTAGGTAACTTTGGCATGGATGTCATTGTCCAGCAACTCTCTGTGTGTTCTCACTGGTCAAAATACCTTGGGACTCTAGGTTAGCCCTCCAAGGACACTTTGAAAAAAGAATAAAAATCAAGGGCAGGATTTTAAATATAACACTGAAGTAAGATGCGTTTCCCTTGCTAAGACAGTAGGAAATTCTTCTGAAAGTTTATTTTCATTTCAAGAATAAGAACAAGCATTCCTCCCTTACTTCATGCTGCTTCAGAATCTGTTGTTTCCATGTTCTGCTGTTCTTGGAGAGATCAAGTTCATAACTTAATGACTATATCCTTTTGGGCTGATAATACCATTGGCCATTCATTGCCAGTCAATGAGTTGTTCTGACAAGTGTTTGTAGAGACAAGCCTTGATCTGAGTCTAGTAGAAAACAATCTTTCTTTTGTGGCAGGACTTTTTAAACCCAGGTCAATTATTTTACCCGCAACAAATGACTGCTTTACAAACAGATCCTGTACAGTAACTAAGCAGGCCACGCACTGTGATAGGACAAGAGAAGGGGTAAAAAGCTATATAAGCTGATATTACTACAATAGCCTCTGTATCACTGAACCAGAGACTAAGCTTCATGACTAATTTGAGGCAAAAGTTAAAAGCTTACCTGCTGCAAGAAATTTCTGATGGTATGGTCCATCCATCATCTAATAGTTCTAGAAATCTTCCAATTACTCTAAAATAACTAAGACAGGACCATGTCTAAAAAGAGTCATAGCCTAAGAAAACAATCTGACAAAGAAGGTATATTTTTAATCTCCTATAGATGAAAGGGTATATGTTTAAGCATTCAGTGAAATTAAGACACACACAAACAGAACAAAACAAACAAACCAAAAGAAAACAAGAAAAAAGGAATGCTGTTTTGCTTTTTTTTCTATTACCTAGAACGGGAGAAAATTATTAGTGCTGTAAACTCAGCTTTATAGCAGGATTCTCGCAAGAGTTCTCAGAATTAGAGAGCACATATATACAAATGCATTCTTTTAATATACTTCCTTTCAAAAACCCTAGGCCCATGCATTATGTGAATGTAAAATCCAATTAACTATAATGGTATTTTGCGTAAATGGAGGGTTAATATTAATGGGGTTGACCCATTCCCTAACCTCAGTTCAGTGTTTCACACAACTTGACTATCAGATGTTGCAAGTACTGTTTCCCCATCTGAAATTCATACACTTTACACCTCTGATAGAATCAGTCTACTTAGGTTTGGATACTAATGTAAGTTTATATTCTTAATTTTTTAAAAAGAAGTGTGCAGAGAAATAGCTAACATGATTTTGGTTGTTAAAATATTGATACAAATGATAACTGATGAACTTGAAAATTAATCCATGTGTGCATTGTCAGGTAATCAGAAAAATGTAAGGCTGTGAGAAGAAAAAAAATATAATTCCTTCATCAGCTAAAGCAACAGAAATACAACTTATATACAATCATGTGAACCAAAATCCATTTCTGAATTTATTTTTTTTAAATAAAGTTATTTAGAAAGAGTGAAGAATGATCAGAATCAGAAGTCATGGCTGTTTATATTCACTCATGATTTTCTGACACTTCTTATGAAAGATTCAGAGTTAACTCAGTGTCCAGGACAAACTTCAAGTGCAATAATTACATACTGCCTCCTTAAATTGCCAACTGCCACTATCTGCAGCTGAGCTACTGTTAAGATTCATATGAGTGCGTTCATACTTCAGCAGTAAATGACATGACAAACTCATATTTTAATCTTGTAAAAGCCACTGTGAGTCATAGTGTTGTATAACTATGTTCTGTCAGTACAGTACTTTGAGATTTCCACATGAACAAGTTTCCATAAGACAAAAAATATCATAATGCAAGGGTAACTGATTGCTTGAAAAACAGACATGTCTGAATGATGTGGTGAAGGAATTGGAGGGAAAGGAAAATGAAGCGAAGAAAAGGTAGAGGCAGACGTGTCAGCTCAGATGTGAAGGAAAAGCTTGGGGTGGAATCTTGAGCAATTCTTACATCCTCCTGAAGGAAGAGGGATTTATTAACTTTCTTTCCAAAAAGTTTTTTAAAAAAAACAAAACAAAAAAACCCAGAACTGTTTGTATTAACAGTTCTGCCCAGATAAAGATATGTTTTATATCATATGTGGCTGATGAGCCAGCAATCTTCAAGACACTACATATTCAGAATAGAGTCTCGGAGAAAAAAAAATCCTTTCAATTACAGTATACAGAACTGCATAACTTCTCAGTCACTCATCTTACATCACATGAAGGACATAATAGCGATAAAGTACAAGTCCTCTATCTGGCATTTGCTGTTTTTCTCCTCTGCTTCCTTTAAATACAGTTTTCTGAACACTTTCAAAGTGAACTAGTTTTTCTGTTTGTGAAGGGTGACAGGAGATTAAGGGAGTAAAATTTCAAGCATTTGGGTTTGAATTGTTTCAAGTATCAAGGTGCCCTGTGTTCAGATAGGATAGGGTTAATTCAACAGAGGCTGGGAGGGGACCACAGCTAGGACAGACAACAGAACAAACTAATGAGATATTAGATACCATATTGACATCATGACTGTTATATAAGGGTGGGGGCAGGCCAAGGTGGGCACGCTGTTCTCTGGCATGGAGATATTGGTGCAGCTCAAGGTGGTCCGTGCGTTTTATGTCACTCACTTTATATATTGTTTTCATTACTACTATTGTTATTACTGTTGCTTCTTCTTCTCTTGTGTTGTTCTACTAAATTCTCCTTATCTCAGCTCACAGTGTTTTGCCTTTTCCTCTCGATTCTCCTTCCCATCCCACCAAGGGAGGGGGCAGAGGGTGTGAGTGAGAAACCATGTGGTGCTCAACTCCTGGTTGGAACTATGATGCAAGGATACTGTATTAATTACCTACAGTAATTTTTAGCTCTTATTTTAGTCTCTGAGCCAAGAAAATATTTGTCAACTCCTTTTAGATGCATGTAGCAGTAATAGAAGGCCTCCTGAATATTAAAAATCTCCCTTATGCCATATATCTGGACAGTAAATATTCCTGATAAAAAACCTGTCAACTGACAAAATCCCTAGCAGTGTTTAATTGCATGACCAGCAGTTATTGATCATACCGAAAGTGTACTGGAAACAGGAAGTTCGCAATGAATTCCTGTTTTGAATGTAGCCTCTACAATTCTGTCTCCAAGGACCGTTGCAATAGTCCTGAACTACTAACAGATGGAGTCAGTGGGTAAATATCTAAATGTCCTGAAATCCTCCAAGATAAGTAGAGCTTGTCACCACCACTTTTGAATGCCTATTATCTTCAAAAAAGGATTTCTCTGGTCATTTTATCAGAAGTCAAGGAAAGCGGAAGTTTCTTCTAGAGGAAGAGAGCAAAATAAAACCCTAACTGGTTTTACAAGATCTTTTCCTTTCCTATTTTGTAAANTGCAAAAAAAACACTCAAGGATTGTTGATACTGACCCTTCACCCATCCATTCTACATTACAGTACTATTTTCTAGTAAGTAAAAGAAAGTAACAAAAAATATGTTCTATAGACTTTGAAGAATCCTTCAAAAGCATTTTGATCAACAGCAAGTCATTATCTCCTAAGGTACAGACAAGCATGACCTGAAATAAGTTTTTACTATCTGTATTTGTTGGTAAAAGGTTTGAATAAAGAAACAGACTCTTAGCTGATGTAAACTAAACTAAAATAAACCCAAACCAAACCAAAAAACAAACCCACCAAAAACCTGTTTCCCCAAAATTGCCCCAAAGACTTGTTACAAACAGTGCAGTTGCACCAAATCTACTAGATGAAGAAATGACTCCTTAAATTTCACATTTGGAAAACATTGTATACAAAACCAGAACAGCTGGGAAGGAACTACCACATTTTGTTCACATATGCAAAGACAAGATACAGACTAATATCCAATTAAAAGTTCTTGCAAGATGGTAAATGAAACACCTTCCCCTTTTAAATCTACTGCCAATTACAACCATTAGGAGAAAACCAAATGTTACAGCTAAGTTCATCAGCTAACTTAGCTATGTAAGCATATAGGCCATGTTGAGCGATATGGCCAAGTTCCCAGACTAAAAAGAAGTGACNTAAATACAGACATCTACCTGTATATGTACGTGTACATGCACACGCTCATATATTTATATTCCTATTTTATTAATTCTACAGGGGTTTATTGCAGACTGTCTCCATTTAAGGCTCAGGGCAACTCCCCATGGAGCAGAATTACTTTCACCCCTCTTCCCCCTCCCNACCAAAAACCTGTTTCCCCAAAATTGCCCCAAAGACTTGTTACAAACAGTGCAGTTGCACCAAATCTACTAGATGAAGAAATGACTCCTTAAATTTCACATTTGGAAAACATTGTATACAAAACCAGAACAGCTGGGAAGGAACTACCACATTTTGTTCACATATGCAAAGACAAGATACAGACTAATATCCAATTAAAAGTTCTTGCAAGATGGTAAATGAAACACCTTCCCCTTTTAAATCTACTGCCAATTACAACCATTAGGAGAAAACCAAATGTTACAGCTAAGTTCATCAGCTAACTTAGCTATGTAAGCATATAGGCCATGTTGAGCGATATGGCCAAGTTCCCAGACTAAAAAGAAGTGACTAAATCGCAAATGATTCTGTAAGGATCTTGGCTTTTCACAACTAATTAAGTGAATTTAGATAATTTTACCTCAATCAATCAGAGAAAGTAAATAGTAGGCTTTATTGTACCCTAATTAAGTTTACTTCACTGTTTGACTTCTACTTCTTCTCCCTCAAAGTGCCTTTTCAGATAGACTATACAATAGGTAATCTTTCAGGTCAGCATGTGGGAGTACAGCTTTCATTAACAATAATTGACCTTGTTTGCATAACTCTGTATAAACAATTCTGAGGACTCATTCTTTATAAAAGCTGCGCCATTTTCAGAGGGAGCTCTCTTAGGGAAGAAACTTCCCCAGTGAGCTGGCAGCCAGATCACTGCAGTTATTTCCACCCACTCCCCTCCTTTTTCACTTCCAGAGTCTCTGTTAGATTAGTCAATTTGGGTTAATTCTAAATGTCTGAATTCCAGAAAACTCAATTTAATTAGTAAAAGGACTACCAGTGGCAGTGATCACTTTAGTGATCTCACAGTCATGACAATTTAGTTGACTGATAAAGTCATAATATGAGTAAAAAGGCAAGTGCCTTTCAGGATGGCTGCCGAAAAAAAAATCTCAAAACAGCAGAAATTAATTTTTTATCAATTAGTTCTACACAAACAAGGGCACTCACATATACAAAAATCCAATAGGTTTAATCCTGTAAAATAATATCTGAACAAATCTCAAGCCACCTAGAAATTTTATAAAGGATTCAGAGGAATAGAAGTTGCACCAGTGACTAGCAATATGGCAACTGCACATGCACGTGCTTTTATGCTTTAAGTAATGTGAAATCATTTGAGCAGCTTATTTTTTAAATAGAATGTACTTTACTACCACACATCAAGATGCATTTTTAATAACAGAAGAATCTATGGTGACCCTTGCATTTTAAATCCCTGAAGGATGAGGAAAAGAGGAGTGTTGGCTTCAGAGTAAAGATCATAAATAACCTATCTGAGCAGATAGTAGAACCATAGAATCACAGATACTTAGGAATGGGAAGAATCAGAATCAATGCTTGTGATGTCCAAACCCTCATTGCACAGAGGAATGTCTTCAGTTGGGCTAGTCAGCAATAAGGGGATTGGACATCCTCCACCCAACTACTTAGAGATGCATGATGATGAAAAATTCCCTCCAACCACATGACCAGAAAGACCATGATTTTTAATGTTCCTTGGTAAAAGGTATTCTTATCAAGGAAAAAAAATCAGCTCTAGTTCTAAAACTATCAGAGGCTTTTATCAAAGTCATTGTATAAAAGCAGTCTAGTTTTTGAATACGCATTTAGTTCTTTCATGAATATTAAATTTATTTAATATGTTGCAATCTCAGAGGAAGTTGGTACAGATCTTTATAAGTTCTCTAACGATTTTCATACTCAATTTATGTCATTTCTGTGATGTGTGACTGAATTAAAATTTGAATGCACAGGCTTTGGTTCTTATATGTAGCTCTGAAAATAATTGGTCCAAGAGACCAGCAAAACTCCTCTCTAATACTCTCAAACAGTAGTCACTGTTAGTATCTGAGAAATTTTATTTATCTCCGTTGTTAGGTAAATCTCACTTGAAATCTCATTTTACTACATCCAGGTGACAGTAGAGGCAATTATTTCCTTTCTGTAAGCAGCTAGCAAAATTGATGGTAGTAATAAAGAAGTTAGGGCTCAAGTTAGCAACCCAGGTTCTAGGGAGAAAGCTTGTGCAACCTACCTAGAAGTCTGTGTAATCTCACTTAATTGCTACTGTTATTTCCTACACAGACAAGCTCAGCCAGCTAGTAATTGGCCCAAAACCACAGTAAAGCCACATTTTAGCTCAGCAGTAAGAGATAATGGCACTACCTATTGCCTAGGCAACGGTTGAACAGAGACCTTTACACACCAATGCTTGTTCACTTCAACAAGGTCATGATTGCACTCTTTAGAGTTATTATTATTCTCTTCCCAGGGGGTATACACCATATTTAATCCCAAGCATAAAGAACGCTCTGATTTTATTTTCCATACTTAGAACTACCTCTTCTAACACCAAAGAGGTCACGCTGATTTAATATACCAGCAAACAGCTAACAAGTTGTCTCTGTTTAGGGCTCA
>VYZX01013486.1:0-18632 GCA_013401335.1 Brachypteracias leptosomus
TCCCTAACATTCTGTGATTCTTATTCACTCCTAAGCCCGGTAGCCCACAATCTGTAAGTATTGATACACAATCCATGTGCCTACCTTGAAACTGCACATGAAGACGATGAAATGTAAGGTGCATTTGAACTATGGCTTTGAAGAGATGATGGCAGTTCTCCAACTGCACATTTGCACTGGTTCCCATTTATCATGTGCATGTTCTCTTGTATACGCTAAGACCTAAGCACATAAGAAAGCAATGCAAGAACCAACATCAAAACACAGAGATGCCAGGATGTGAAGCAATCTTATGAATACCTCAGTTTTGCATAATGTATCTTGCAGTTATCCCCAAAACCCACTTCTGTTACAGTGAACAGCACTGAGGAATGTTTCATGGGACTTTCTAATGTGGACTGATACATTCCTACAACCTTTTTTTAAAAAAACAAGATTTTGATAACAAGTGTTTTGGGGCATGCTTATTTAATCTCCATCCTCTGTTTGCACATGTACTCACACTGGAAATGGCAGGGGATACTGTCAGCCAAACATGATGCAAGCTGGCAAAGTTAGGCACAGGCTGAAGGACTATAACAGAAGCAGGAATTCACAGAATCATAAAATGGTTTGGGTTCGAAGGGACCTCAGAGATCATCTAGTTCCAACTCCCCTGTCATGGTAGGGACACCTCTCACTAGACCAGGTTGCTCAAGGCCCCATCCAACCTGGCCTTGAACGCCTCCAGGGAATTTTATCTTCAGATCTAGGCAGGGCTCATCCTGGCTTTTAAACAGTTATATGCTCAAGTCAATAGCAGGAGGCATTTCAAAGGCTTCTGGATGTACATGTAAAAATGATCTGAAGTGGACAAATCTGGAATTTTAGGAAGTGATACAGGGTAAAGTCAGCAGAGCTGGGTACGGAGAGTTCAGGTCTGGAAAAACAAGGACTACAGCAACACTACAAAACATTTGACTATGGAAAGATTGTCTTTTCCTTATTGACATAAACCCTGAGGGAACTATTTACTGTAACTAAAATAAATATATTGGAAAACAGAACACAAATAAAATAAATTTTTCAGCAAACCCATCCTGTAGTGTCATTTTAGAGCATATGAATGCCACCCCTTAATGCTCTTTAAACAGCAGTTTAGGGAAAATATGATTAATATGCTTACAAAAATAAACATGTCTTGCTGATGTAAATATCCACTAACACCGTCAAGGTCAATAGACTTTATTTATACCAATGAAACACTGAGGAATGTGGCCCATGGTCTCTGCCAGAAAGGGTTGCACTTAAGTTCTTCAGAAAACTGAAAATGGAAAACAATAGCTAGGGAACAGCAAGGACTGGAAGAGAAGGAAGAACTGGAACTAGAGAAGAGAGGGTTGGGGGCAGAAGCTGTGTTCAAGAAAAGACAATCGGTAGAAGCTGAAGAGCAGAAAGTGGAAACTGCAAAGTGAGGAAAAACAGAAAGGTCAGTTAGTTAGAAATAGAAGAGACATCAAGTACCAATTAAGTTGGTGGGTAATGCAGTAAGTGTCATTACGGCCTGAGACAGTCTGCAAAGACTGGCTACCACACATCACATAGACTTGGACTGAGATGTCAGAGGGAGAGAGTATAACCCTTGAGAGAACATAGGGTCAAGTAAGCGACCATCACAGCAAATGAAGGATTCTGTTGAAAACTGAAGGTCAAATGAGGACATCAGGGAAAGAAGCTGAGTAACAGAGGGGAAGGATGAAGCTGACAAGATGAAGCCTTGAAAGCACTGAGATCCAATAATGGCAAGGCAGCATAATGCTGTCTTGGACATTCAGAAGAGAGGACACAAGCTTCACAGTAACAGAGAGAAATCCAGAGCAGAAAAATAAAACAAATAATCTCTGCCTCCTCTGGGGTTTCCTGTTGCATCATTTCCATTTTAAATGACATAAAAATACTTCTAATAACCAGAAAAACACTTAAAAATTAGGAAACACTTGTTCCAGTTAGTATGTCTGAACAGTGTGAGTGTACACACACACACACACGTGCGAGCAAAAATCACCCAAAAAAGTTTCCCTCGGGAGGTTGTTATTATGCAAAAATTACTCTAATTAGGTCATGAATATATTAGGCCGTTTTCAGTGCCAACAACAGCAGGGGGAAAAAGAGAGAGAGAATTGAAAATGTGACATGCATACACTCCCAGTGTGGTTAGGGCGACTGGATTCCAAAATGCCATTATGAGATAAAAAGGTCACCCTGTAGGGAGGTAATTGGTATAGCACTCTAGCAGCTGATTAAAAGGACCTTTCTTTTGGGGGCAGGAGGAGGAGGGGGGTTAACATAGGATCTCCCCTGACAAAGTATATGATCTTGATCAAACATCTGCTTTTAGGACAATCATGAAGAAAAGGAAAGAGGCTGACACCCTTGACATCCTATTGAAGCAGATGCATTTGTTTAATAACACCTTGACTTGCATGTTTTAAGACAACATTAAAGGCAGAGGGTGTTTTCCCTCCTGTAGGTTACTATCTGTTCAAACATGCGAGCTTTTGTATTCCTTGCTCCCATCACAGCTATTGTTCAGACACTGCCTGTGTTGCATTAACAAGAAGTAAATGCTTCTAATGAGTCAGTAATGGCTGGGGGAACAGTGCAGGGGAAAGCCGCTTCTTCACCTTCTCTTCTCCTCACCAAATACCAAATAATGATAGGCTCCCACAGATTGAAGTAACACAACTCCTGGCTCGGCATGCAAGAGGGGACAGCAGAAGAGCTTGGAAACACCAATTGCACACAACACCCATAAAGAAATAAGAGAAAGCTGGCCTTGGATGGATCATAAACAACTCCTAAAAGCTGTGTTAAATAAGATGCCATTTAACGTCTTGAAATGATTAGTGGCACATGTAAAGGCTTATTTTTGTGTTTGCCAAGACAGATAGTTTAGCCCCACATTTAGGACCAGGACAGCAGATGACACTCTGTGGGCAGGCAGGGAAAAAAGAAGTAGGCAGTGCTGCTCCTGGGGAGAGAGGACAGCAATAGCAGGGTGCACTGATCTTAAAACTGGCTTGGGAACCAGTTCAGTTTTACAGCCTCTCCTGCCTCTCCAGACTGAACTACTCCTTAGTCTAAGTTTTGCTTCTGGTGTGAGCTCCAGTTTTGAAGCTGATGGCCACTGGTCTTTTCCTCTCCTTAGAACAATGTGCATGCCCAGTGTAGAAGCATTCCCAATACCACCACCCGTGGAGCTGGGCCACTGGTAGCGCAGAAACAGAGAAATGCTTGGCATAGAAGGTGGCTTGGACAGCTTAGCATGGACCACCTGTCAGCAATGCCTAGGCAAAATTTAGAAACAATGGTTCTGCTACAGTTTTGCTTGTGAAGAAGAGATTTTAAATCAGAAAGTGTGGGTGAGCTTTAAGGTGCTGCTTAAAGGTGCTATGCTTTAAATGCTGCAGGTTAAAGTTCCCTTTTGATTTATAGCTAAGGAGCATAATTGTTAGATTGACTTGCTTCCTTCACCATCCAGCAAGAGAGGCATATACTGAAAACAGCCTTAAAATTAGTAGTTTTGGTCTATGATACCTGAAGAAAAATTTTTCAGCTACACTTCAAATACAGCTGGGTAACATTCCATCCAGTGAGAAATACTGACATTTCAACATTCATTCTGGTCCCCCAGCAAGCTGAGAAGCTGAAATTAAACATGTATTGAACTGAGTCAAAATAAAACATTTGGCTCACTTCTATAAAATTAAGTTTTATGATTTAGGTTGAACTGACAATAAAATGAAGTCTTTCATTTTGATTTCCCAAAAGAAAGTTTCAATTTTGTAAAAAATCTTTTCCCAGAAAATCATTCCCATGGAACATTCTGAACCACCTGTAATTTTCAATGATACAGAAAATAGCCACTGCAATATAGTTCTGATCACTGGAATCCACATAACCCTTAACAATGCATGTCTTATTACTGAAATATTAGTGAAAAAAAATATACTAAAAATATACACTCCCCCTCACTCCATTCTTTGGACTCTCTTGATGTCTAGGACCAGAACCTAGTAGTTTAAACTACAACTTTAAAACACTAGAAACTTCTGCAAAGAAATGGCTCATCAAACACAACAGATTTAAGATATGATGTCCAGTCACTGCTAAAGCTTTCATTTGTTTTTTTTTTTTTAAAATAATTTTCTTTCATTTTCCCTTGTGGAGTTCACAGAGTAAACAAATCCAGAGAGTCGCTTGTCAGTGGAGGATGGAGGAGGCCCCTTTTAATTTCTCTCAAAATCAATTCATGCAAGCCGTTTGTAAATTCAGGCCACTTTAAAAGTAAAACAAAAAAGAAAAGAACATGCCACGCATCACTACATGATTGTTAAGATAATTTTTCATATGCTTTAATTATCATACATAATCTTAGATGCTTTTATAACTTATATACCTATCACCACATTATTTTAGCTTTCCAAAATCATCTTTATATATTGCCTTAGAAAATTCTTGTGAGGGGAAGAACATTACTATCACCCTACAGAGGCAGGAAACGAGAAATAAAGTGACTTGCATTTATAGCCACACTGAAAGTCTGTGGCAAAGAAAGCAAGCAACTGTCTTTTATTGTTGTTTCGTTGGGGTTTTTTTCCCCCCTGAGAATAGAAATTAGGAGGATATTAAAATGGGAGGTATATGCCTAAACCCTTTGGAATGGAGATGTCACCCACAGTTGCTCCCTGCTCCTTTAACATCTCCCCAGAGGCTTCGATCAAACTCCTCCTCTTCCATCTGCAAGTCAGAAGTACTGTGTAGGAAAGGGTGGGTACACAGGCCAGACACAACAACCCTAAAGATAGAAGTGCTGTGAGGATTCTGACGGTGTTTCAGAGCTGAGGGACAGGCAGAAGGACAAAGAAGTCCATAGCAGAAGCAGAAGAAATTACTCTGGCTCCTTTTCACACGCTTAGACTTGGTTATTTACAAACTGACCCCTGAAGAAAGTGGTAGGGGAGAGCTTCTGTTAAAAGATAAGGTTTGTTTATGTACAAATTCAGACTCTTCTAATTTCAGTTTCAAGCTTGCTTTGTAGCAAATGTTCAACACAGCAGTTGTTAAAATATTTGGCAACCTATTTTTCTAACTGAGTAGCTGGCCATATCATCTAGCACTAGCAAGCACTTCCTCTGAACAACAACCTGAATCTACACCACCCTGCAAGAGTTGTATGCAGATCACAGGAGTGATAGAGGAAAAATCCTTTGTGTCTCTCTGATGTGAGAGACAACACTATCTGAAGGGGCAATTCCTTGCTGTTTGCATGAGGCCTGTTGCCTTGTGTCCCAGTGTGCCAAACAAAATCCTGGGCACATGCAAGCACTGGTACAAGCGTCTCTAAACCCAGTCAGCACAAAAGACAGGCAGGCATGAAAACTGCTCATACATTCATATTGTGCAGTTCATGCCTTCAATATCCCAATGCAATAGCTGTTCGGGCTTGTAGTACGGAACATTGATTTTTCCAGGTCTTTACAACAAAGGCCAAATTGTGATTCCCCTCCCTTCAAGATCACCAAGACAGTATGAAGAATCCCTACAGTGTTCATCATCCCTACATTGCTTTCTTAAAGAATAGTTATTCCATAAAAAGAAGAAACTAGGCAGGCCTGCAGACTGCTGGAGTGTGCTGGGACAGCTACCTTGAACCATGTGCAGCCGTATCTGCCTAGCTGTCTGTTTTCTCTATCATCTCTTTTTTCCTGTCTTAGGCTAGAGACAGAGACTCTCTGCATACTTTTTGTTCTCTCCCGTCCATTTAAGTTTCTGTAAGCACTAATATTGACAGCTTTTGTAAGCACACATACAAGGTAGCATTTGTTCCCTATTAACAAGTTGTTACAGGACTACTTGTGCTGTGCCATTCCCCACCACCTGGGATTTCATATTCCTGACATGTAAGTTATATAATTAACGTATACAAAGAACATAGACGCAGGAGTTATATTGAATACCCCAGGAGTGGACATTTTGGACTGAAATAATGAAAACTGGCAGACTTTCTGCAAAGATCGAATAGGTATATTCCACAATAATTCCAAGCTAACAACTGATAGAGCTGCCCCATTCCCAGAAATTAAAGTCTGAATTGGCTCGACTCCTATTTTGTTCCATCAATAAACTGCAGACTATAAATGTGTTGGTATGTTTCTACTGCTTATCTGCAGCTACAGAAGCTTTTGCAACTTGCATGCATGAGTGCTACACTTGCCTCCGTTTCTCTGATGCAGAGGTGACTGGTAGCTTGTGTGACATAGTCCACCCATAACCCAGCTGAAACAGCTACAACACTGTGTGCTTGTACAACTCCTTTTATGCACACCATTCTTAATGGCTTTCCCCAGTTTAAAAACAAGACACGACCCCAGAATAGTATTAAACAATAAATGACTATGGAAGGGGAAAGACAAAGTGGCACAGGCAGGAAAGAATCAGAGGGATAATCTGTGATAAGGCCTGAAATGAGACTATAAGTTGACAAGTGGGAAAAGTATAAAATGGCTATCTAGATAAGATCAGGAGTCAATTTACAGTAAGCAGAAAGCTACAGGGCTGAGCTTCCTGGTCCTACACTGGCTAGCACCGCAGAGGTGTAGTACAGCCTCCCTCACGATGGCTGCCTCTGCCCTGAGTGTTTTCTGAAAACAGCAAGGCAGAAAAATATATATGAAAAAGCCCCAGCAAACCACACACAATTATTTTCTTCAACATTTTGCAACTCTTGGGCTGCATCTGATATTCCTTAGTGTTCCTCTACATGCTTAATGAAATCACATTTCACCACAAAAGTTAAAATAGATGTAGATCATTATTGTACTTCTGCAAGAACTAGGCTCCAACATCATAAGCACTGTTAGAGAAATCCTTGGGGTTTGAAAATGAAATGTGATTTCCAATATATTAATCTAATTCTGAAAATAAGCAAACAAAAACTTCTCACCAGACTCATGAGTTGCATCTCTAATGCTGACTTTATCCAGCCTGTATATCCAGAAGTTAAGGGGAACTTCAAAATCTGATTAAGTTATGCCTTCAGGACACTCTACCCCCGAAGTCCTTCTTCCACTACACAGATGCACATGTAGCCCATTTCCCCCATTAAAAAGTCTTAATAGCATTTCCACTCCAAGCCTGAAGCTAACAGAAAAGTCCCTGCTAGCAATGCCCTGAGATCATGTGCAACTTGTATAAATAATGAGAGTGAGAATACTTTTGAGGATCAGGGTCACAGCAAATATTCATGTTGCTACACTGGATGAACATACCATATGTTTTCTTCTTTTTGGCAAGAGGGGAGCAATACATTTCATAACGATAATCAATTCACCATTTTCAGAATCTACCACATATGCTATTTCCAGAAAAAAAAACGATTTGACATGTGCAAACACCTGTTTGGCTGCAGCATCCTCACATAAGTTTTCAAAGGGAACTAGTACATTTTTCTGCAAATCTATCCGTCTTTTGCTCAAGGACAATTTTTTCCTGTGCTGCCAACCTGGTCTCTTTTAGTGCATTGACCTCTATTTCTGTCACTTTGGTAGTTTCCTCAGTATCACAGTTCATTTGAGGAACAGTGGAAAATATCTCCGACCTCTCAGAGTTTTCAATACCTAAGTGACCTTCATGTATCATTTTAATCATATTTCCCTGTAATATGTTTCAGATCATCGTCCTGCTGCCCTTAAACAAAATCCTTTGCAGTATTGAGAACTTCTCCTTAATCCTAAAAGAGACTGGGCACAAAAACTTCTAGCCAATAGTTTCACTGATTTTCTAAAAGGTCTATTCCTTAATTATATTATCAGGACAACTCTTCATATTTTCTTGAGATTAGAAGATTGGTTTTGGAGGGTTTTTTTTTACTTAGATCAGATTAACATTTCCCTGGTTGTTTCTGTTCTTTCCTATAAAATATTCTTACAAATGCTCAAGTGTATAATTGCAGCAATGAGACATTGTCCTCTACTATTCAGTTTGCAAATCACGCATTTCGTAGTATCACAGCATGGCTTTGGTTGGAAGGTACCTTAAAGTTCACCTGCTTCCAACCCCCCTGGCATGGGCAGGGACATATTCCACTACAACAGGTTGTTCAAAGCCCCATCCAACCTGGCCCTGAACACTTCCAGGGACAGGGCATTCACAACCTCTCTGGGCAACTCGTTCCAGTGTTTCACCATCCTCACAGTAAAGAACTTCTTCCTTATGTCTAATCTGAATCTATCCTATCACTATGTGTCCTTGTAAAAAGTCCCTCTTCAGCTTTCTTGTAGGCCCCCTTTACATACTTGAAGGCCACTATAAGGTCTCCCCTGAGCCTTCTCTTCTCCAGGCTGAACAATCCCAGGTCTCTCGCCCTGTCTTCATAGGACAGGTGTTTCAGCCCTCTGATCATCTTTGCTGCCCTCCTCTGGACTCACTCCAACAGGTCTATGTCCCTCTTGTATTGGGGGCTCCCGGGCTGGACGCAGTACCCCAGGTGGGGGCTCATAAGAGCGGAGTAGAGAGGCAGAATCACCTCCCTTGACATACTGGCCACACGGCATTTGATGCAGTCCAGAATATGATTGGCCTTCTGGGCTGCAAATGTACATTGTGACTCATATTTTTCATCAACCAACACCCTCAGATTCTTCTCCCCAGGGCTGCTCTCAATCCACTCATAGCCCAGCCTGTATTTGTGTTTGGGATTGCCCTGACCTATGTGCAAGACCTTGCGCTTGGCCTTGTTGAACCTTATGAGATTCCACCTCCCTTCTGTGTATGCTGGTGGGCAAGTTTTGTCTGTTGGGCTGTGGATGCACTGCAGACTGTGTTTGGAACCACCTCTCTAACTCCTTCTCAGCCTCTCTAATATTATGCAACCTTCTTACCACCCCCAGCAGCTCAGCCACCTCCTGCAGGAGGTCCTCCACCTGTGTACACTTTTTGCAGGCAGGTCTGCTGCCTGTCCCTGCCCCAGGGGAAAGGTATAGGCACTTCCTGCAGTCTGAGGTCTGCACTGCAGCCTCTCCCTTCAGCAGCTCTGAGTGGAGGCATTGGCCACCACTGTGGTAGATGGTGCAGACTCCCCAGCTGGAGCTGCAACCTTTGATCTCAGGTGAGTGCCCACTGTTCTGTCTTGAGGCTCAGGTAAGACAAGTGCCCTTGACCTGTGCAGATGGTCACAGAATGGTTCCCAGTGCTGGGTTATGTGTACTTCAAAGCCTCTCCCCTTGGCCAGTGAGATCCCCCTCCTTTGAAGAGATGCCCTCCCTGTGTGTCCTCCTGCTCAAACCACTGCACCACATTCTGGTCCCTGGCACTTCCCAGGGCTGCCTTTTGTAGGAGCAGGCCACCATTATGCCAGCCCTGCCCACACCTCATTAGCTGCTCTCTCTCACGCTCCTGGTGGATCTCCATGCTCCAATGGGGCTTCCCGTCTCAGGAGTCATCCCCTGTATGTTGTGGTCTCCTGCTCCTCTGCAGAACACACCTCCACTGGATCGGATCACCTCGGCAAGTAACATTTGCAGTTGGATAGAAAAAAAATAATTCCTCTATGCCTGGCAGGTGTCTGAAACTACAATGAAAGGCTTGCAGTCAGTTTCAGCTAATAGCAGCCTCCAACAAATACATCCTGGAAATTTTTCATAACCATGAGCTAAGCTAGGACATCTTTCTCCACTTGTATACACTGAGATCCAGGTTTTGCTGCAGCTATGACACATAACTCATTGGCCTCCAGTTTTGAATACCGTATGTAGATAAATCCTGTAGTACCTGCTCTGGTAGCTTCCTGTTTAACATTACCTACTACTCCTCTGTTAAGACCTTGGTCATTAAATGCCATTTATTTCTCAAACTCTTCATGAGAATGTGTATCCTATCTCTACTGGGCATTTTTGCATGAATATGATCTCAGGCTGCTGATCTGGACAACCATACAAAACCATATATTTACCAAATAGCACGCTTCCTTGGTCTGTTAGGGTAGGCATGTAATAGACATCCTGAATCTTCTTCAGATCTGTCTGTAGGTGTTCACAGTTACAGTCTATCCCAAGGAATTTACTTACTCACTCACTGTGGCAACTATTCGTATTAGCTTTTCCAGCATCACCCCAAAATACAGGTTTTCAACAGATGCCAAACACAAACAAATTGGTGCTATTTCTTCAAATTGCCAAGGAGACAGTTGACAGTGTATACACACTTTCCTTTCTCAAGACTACAAGCCAGAATTTTGCTGATGCTTTAAAAGATATTTAGAATTAGTCAATAACTCTCCTAAGGTAATGGAAATTTCTGCTCTTTGCATATTGTTTTTGTGGGCCCTAGGCACAGGTGAAGGGAATCATCTGCTGCCCTGTTCATTCTTCCAGTTCCCATGTAACTCCCAGAGTCTAACTCTGCTTTAATCTGTTCTTTAAGGGAAAAGAAACTTTTCTCAAAGGTGGGTAAGAGCTACATTTCTTTGCCACTCCCATCCATAGGGGCTTTCTTTGATTCCAAAAGGACATCCCTTCAATAGATCCATCATCTTAGAATCATAGAATAATTTAGGTTGGAAAAAAAACTTTAAGATCATTGAGTCCAACCATAACCCTGCTCTACCAAGTCTGCTCTAAACCATGTCAAAATATCTTATCTTGATGCAACCAATAGCCTGACAAAGTTTTACTTATAATGGTGAACTTTCCTCTTTCACTATGAGAAATTTTATCCTTTCCTCGGTATTATTTTACCCAACAGGAATTGATATCCCTATATTCTAAGTTTTGGCTAAGTACACTAATTTCTCCTGTCTCCTCATGTGTCTTAACTTAGTACAGAGTCTATGTAGTCAAGGGGAAGGTGCAGAACAATTCTGTAGTCAAAAAAATGCTAGCTTGACAGAAAGATAACATCATAACATCAAACTTATCATCTGTATGTGGTATATATCTACGGTTTCCCAAATTATTCAGAGCAGGCACAATGCTTATAAGATTCTTCTGAACGATTCTAAAATGATAAACTGATTGCAGTAGAAGGGCAAAATTTTGGTTTGTAAGGTGATGGGAACACTGACAAGTCATTAGCTGAAAGTCTCTTTTCCCATATTGCAGACTTTGTACTTCATTGCACCAAACGTACCAGTAGAACACTATCTTAGAGGTCACACAACTTCCCTTTGGAAGCCATACATTTAATGGAAGACTTGAAAACCAAAGAACCCACATTCTGAAGCCATTGCTTAACCTGCTGCCATATTTTTTGCTAATAATCAACTGACGTACTGATGAAGGGAAAACAGAACAGGATAGGGAGAGGTTTCTCTCTCCCGAAGTGTCATTCTAGTGGCAAAGCCCATCATAGGCTGATTACAAACCCACCTCTGATAGTCATACAAGCAAGTAAAAAACCCTTATTCTTTTGCATGTCAAGGTTTAAGTCACATTGACAACTAGAATTTGTTCTCAAATTTTTCAATACTTTAATCTCTTTTTCAGTCAAAAAATATGAACAGCTCTTTTTTGAAATTTTTGTGAAGTGTCTGATGTTTCTTTGTGTCTTTCTGTCAACCCGATGAAATCACATTCTATTGCAAAATCCAAAACTTAAGTAGATTTTACTGACTATCTTCCAGGCAGCCTCACTGTTCATTTTTAATCCATGTAGAGTGTTTAGATACCACAGTGATAAGTGCAGGCATACAGATAGATTTTGACATTGGTTCACGAAACAGGCAGTCTTCAAGGGCAGCAATTGAAGAATCTCCAAGAAATCGCCATCATTCAGGAAACGAGACATGATTGTCCATCATTGTAGCTGATGGAGAAAATAAAAACTTGTGGAATAAATATATTCTGTGACAGCAGCTGTCATTGGTGAATTCTTTTGCCCGCCACATCAAAGATAGGGGATGATATATGGAAGACTGGATTTTTTGCTGACAGTCTTCCACAATTTCCAAGCTGCTAATGGAGTACAGATACTGTTTTTCAGTTCCTTCTAGCCTGGCCAACACTTTAATTTAGTATTGATATTTCATTTGTTCCTTTAATTTAGCAATCTGGTGACCCTTCAATCCCACTTACTAGGAATTTAACAAATTATGTCTTTACTTACTAATGAAAGAGGTAAAAGTGAAAGTGAAATAAACTGGGAAGTTCTATAATCAAAAACTTTTTTTTTTTTTTGGGTAATCTGNTAGTTAAAGTTGCTAAGAGATTTAAGCACCTCCTGTTCCCTTTGTTTACAAGCAGTGAGAAGCCTCAAAGTAAACAATTTAAGATGCCATAAATTTTATACTATCCACAGTATAATGTCAAGGAGAAAGAAATATGTATTTCATCACTGCACAGAGAATTTAGCCACTGCTCACAACAAATGCTCTAATACAATGTCAAAACATCCGTAACTAATGTCAAAAATAAAACCAGGGGGACCCAAACCAATTCTTAGACTTTATTGAGGGAAGGGAAGTAGAGAGAAGAACAAGGAGAAAGAAAAGTAGTAAAAGAAAGAAAATATGGAAATACTGATTGGCATGTTTAGATTTCATGCAGCTCATGAGTCTTAAGACCTAGAATCTGTACTTCCATTTCTAGAAAGTGTGTTTCTCATCTTTCTGTCTTTTAAAAGAAAAAGTGAACAAAGGGCAGGCCAACTCAGCTATTTTTGCTATTTCCAAAAATAACAAACATCTCCAATCTGAAAGTTAACTACTGAAGTTAACTATGATTATATAAACGCCCACTTTACCAACTATCTCACTGTTGGTTACTTTAGTGGTGCCAGCTTCTTCTGTATTCCCAGATGTCCAGTTAAGAAACTGCACAGCAAAATAAACAACATAAGGAAAGGTGCTGCCCATAATACATTAATTTTATTTCTAATTCATAAAACTTCTCCTTTGAATTAAGCTGAAGCATAGTTTCCTCTCTGTCAAAACAGATTTCACAACACAAATGGACCAGGAATGAGTCCTAGACAACCTGCAATTGCTGTACAGAGACACCATTATTTCTGCTTCGTAACGTTCGTTTTTCCAGAATAGCAGACCTTTGGTTTGATGCCCATTTTATATGTTAGCAACTTCAGCTTTAAAGGGTTTTGATTTTGTTTTTCTTTATATCAAAGTGAACAACGTCAACAGACAGAATGACAGAAATATCTGTTGGAAGGGAACTGTGAGGTCATTTAGTCTAATCTCCCAAGTCAGCTGTGGATTTGTCCAGCCAAGTCTTAAAAATCTCCAGGGATGGAGATATTGCAACGATCTGCATATCTGGAAATAATATCCTCATGTAGTCTCAGCATGGATGCACAGAGTAAAATAAAAGCATTCCTTGGCCTATTAACCACACTTTGCATTACAATGATTGTCTTATTCTGCTGGCTTATATTCAGCTTGATGTTTATTACCTTAACCCCTAGATCCTTCCCTGATGGGCTGCTACTCAAAGAGACAGTTCCAGGCCTGTACTGACAATTGATTATTCTGCCCTAGATGCAGAATGTTTCCTTGCTGAACTTCATGACATTCCTCTTAGCCCCACTCCCAAGTTTCTCAGAGTCTCTCAATGAAAGCTCTGCCATTTCAGAACCACATACATATGGACCCAGTGCCCTTCAAGGCAATGTTTTTCAGACAAAACCAGAAGGTGCCTTCTTGCTAATCAGACAAACCAATTGGTAGGGAGAGCAGTCCAAGGTAGAAGGTAGATGTGACCACAGCAGGAGGAGTCATAGCTATGAAAAAAAATGACAAAGCTAGACAAACACACCTCTAGGTGGATTCTCCTCTTTATAAAAGGAAAAGCAATCAGGAGCAGAACACTAGGAGCAACGCAAGAGGCTTCCCACCTCACTTTAATCATAGTATTTCCTTGCTATGAAGGGTTGCTTGTGGAGGAGATGGAACTAGTTGATGTCACCTCAATCTCCTGGGGTGAACATTGTGTTACATGACACCTTAACCCCTTTGCTCTTTCTATCAGCTCTTCTCTTAGAAAGGGCTGTCACTTGCAAGATGAAATATATTTACAAATTAATTAACTTTGGCCAGTGACTGAAGAATTGGATTTCCACTAGCAGGGATTCTGTCCAAGTGATGGATACATAGAACACTAGAGGAATAAAATACTAGCCCCTCTTGCCCTCCAAATCTCAATGCTCAGCAATCTCACAACCTTTTCTTTCATCAGTCCTTTTTTTCTACACTGTCAACCCTTCTTTTCTTAAAGCCAATAGAATTTGCTTTAGTAGATGAAGGTACATGTGTACTGAAGAGAGTATTTGATCTCTGAAAACAGCTCATCAACTCATTAAATAGACAGAGGCCCATTACACAGCAGAATTGTGAAAGCCAAAGAGGAGGTGGTGGTGAGGACAGAAGCATGGGATTAGCTGAGAATTAGACTGCAGCCTCTGACGCTGAAGTTAATTTCTGACTTCAGGACCTGAAGCAGGAGCAAGCCCGTGCTGAAGAGTCCACGATGCAAGCTGTACATTATGTGGGTTGGAAGTTTCATCTTGTTCTTTCTCGTGTAAAACACAAGCTGTTTGTCAGAGGGATTGTATTTGCACAGCTAGGGGGATGTTACAGAATTCAGGCTTGCACACAACAGTTTGGGAAGAAGAGAGACTATTTTGATGATGTTGACAAATCAGAGCATGAGTTACTGGTGTGAAGTACTCACAGAGCAAGGGCTACTATTTATTCCCTGAAACAAACATTGCTACAGAATTCAGACAGCCTCAGCAGAAAGGTAGAGGGGAGCTCATGGCCCAGTTCTTAGTCATGCAGTAAAGCTTCAGGTGGCGAGCAATGTGGAACAGGCCATCATCATACTACTTCTTTTTCATGCTTCCTCTCTGGAGTGGGAAGCCTTAATGAGCCACTTGCAGCTCCTGTTGTATTAGTTCTACCCTGCAACTCGCTAAAGCAGCAGCCCCAACAATTTACGATATCAGGAATACATTTTGAGCAGACCTTACATATTAGTGACACTCCAAGGATATAACAGATTACAAATAAAACAAGCTTTGCTTGCCTCAAAGAACCAAATCAAACAAACAAACAAATGCAAATTCATTTGTCAAAGAAAATCTTCATTATTTAGTGTAACAAAATTCATCTTCAAAACCATCAACTGTTGGTCCAACACATATCTGATTATATTTGTGAGTTTCCTTCTACCAGCTACAGAACTAATAAATTTTGAGAAACATTTTGGAACAGTTGTGCTTGCTTGCCATAATGTCCTGACCAAACTTAAATGTTGATAATTAGGTTTTTCCCTCTGTGAGATCTCTCCATGATTTGAAATTGTAACAATTATTTTTCTTTATTTCCTGTTCTACATTGTTAGCAGAAGTAAAAATGTGCTGTGAGATAGCTGCTGTGTTCTACTTCAGAGCTAGATAATGAGACTTCTTTTATCTAATATCTGTACTTTCTTATTTAGCAGAAGATATTTATGTGTTATTCTTTTTACATTTAGAAAGGTCATTTCAACAGCAGTTGGGTAGGCAGCATCTGATGAACAATAATGCTGAGTTGGAAATGGGGTGAACAGAAAGAGTTGACCAAATGCCAATATTCAGCACACTGTAATGAGTGAAGCAGCACAGTGCAGTAGATAAGGCTGACCTCAGAGATCCACTGCTGATTCTAGCTAGGGGATGCTATTCTCAGGGCATGAGGATTAGAAAGGCAAACTTTAGTAGATGAAGGTGCAGTTAGTCTTCCATTTTCCATCCTTCCACTCTGCTAGCATTGTCCAACTGTGTAGCAAGGGGTGAGTGCCACAAAGCCATGTGGTCTTCAGCAGAGTCACTGGCAATTTAAATAGCTGTGAAACTTTGCACTGAGCATCCGTCAGAAATGCTCATGTGGTAAGACCCCTTTATCAAAGACGGCCAATACAGTGTTTTATATAAATGACTTAAACTCATAGATAAAGCCTATTCCCAGGCACCTCACAAGCATGCACACACACACACACAGTCTTTTTCTTCCTGTTAGCTGAAAACAGGATGCATTTGCACCAAAGTCTAGCACAGGAAGAAAAGGCATGGAAAGAACAGAGACATTTTCTGCAGGTTGTGCTCCTAGGACAGCAAAAACCTTGATGCTTTACGCCCTTGCACAGTCAAGCCTTCTTCAGCTTCCAAACATTTTTACTACAATTTAGGAACCATGTTTACTTAACATGAACTGGAAGCTGTTAGACCCTGTCATACACTGCCGGTATGACTGAATTAATTTTATTGTTTGTAAGAATATTCTCCTATATTTCTCTGGAGTATCAGAGGCCATGCAGTAAGACTATCAGAAATAAGACTCTTGACCTGAGGAGTGGTAAAAATGTACTGAGAAACATGAGAACCAGTGCCAAGTCAGTGGTGGAGGTACAGAAAAAAAGAAGAGAAGATTTACCAGGCCTTTGCTGTAAAGGCTGATAAGGTAGCTAATGTGTCAGTGGACATATTGAGAAGCAAAGGAAACACAATGATACTTTCTTGGGTAATATCAAGCAATAACAATTTCTATGGTGACGAACTAAGCCATCACTTCCAGAGGCTTTTGAGGCAGGAAGGGAAGGAGAGAGGTGGTAATCTGATAGGCTGCCAATGGTAGCTCATTATGTATTTTTGACCATCATCCCCTTGTAGGGAGGGAAAAGCAGCCACCCAGCCAGGGCAGGTATATAATCTGATTGATGCTTCACATAAGTGGCTTTCAAAAACTTGACTGAGCATGAAATCTCATCATTAAAGTTTATGTCCTGAGTGAGTGGGGAAAAGAGAAAAAGAAGGAAAGAGACCAAACCAAAGGGAACCAAAGCTGACAGAATGATGGCAAATTTACAGCCAGGCATCTACTTAAGCATGATTCCTGAAGCTAATCAGCCAACACCAAAACAGGCTTCTGGTTCTGAAGGAAATTAAAGAAGAGGCTCACCCTCTCAACCTGTGCAGAAACATAAAAGAAACCAAGAGCAATAAAATCAAAACCTATGAGACCCCTGAAAGGAAAGTATCTGTTCTTTCTGCTTTAGGCAAGGGTCTTAAAGCACTGTGGAATAAATAGGAACAAATAATCTAGGGTAACTATATCCATCCATTCTGTGTTTAACTGTCCACTTTTCTCTGGTTATACAGAAAACATATATTGCTTAAACAGTTTCTAAGTTCTCAATTTCTGTCTTTCTATCTGCTTAATATGAGACAGGCCAGGGGGTGGGGGAAGTGGGAGTGGAAACAAAATGGACATGACAACACTGCATCCAAAGGGCCCTTCATGCCAGAGACAGTGGTTGTTAAAACTTGAGGAATAAAATGGCCTATCAAGATCACAAAATCCTCTTACATAGCTAAGTCCCAAAGGACTGTGGAGGAGTGGAATATTTCANCCAAAGGACAGGGGAGGAGTGGAATATATCAGCAATATTTATTCTGGTTTGAAAACAAATTGGTCTGTCTCGCTTTGCTCCCCCTTTTGTGTTCTTTTTGTGCAATTGTTCTAGGTAATGAGTTTACTGGCAGAAATGTTCACAGAAACATTTTAGTGGTCATTGGAGATTATATATGAAAAGTGAATTTAAAATTCTTAATCACAAGCATTCACTGTGTAAATGTGCTTCAAAGGCCTAGGCTCATCCCATCAGGGACCAGCACTGCCCTAGGTAACCAATGTGTGCAATCAGAGCTAATCAGTCAGATCTGATTTCAAATATTCACAATAAACAGATCATGGACAAGCTACAAGTAAGAAATTATTCATAGAAATTATTTGACAAATGATTTTGAATGCTGAATAATTTAAGAAGATCACACATTGTTCACAGACAATTCCCAGAGAGTTAGAAGGGTGAAATACATTTTATGGGTTCATGATGGATTCTTGATCTAAAGCTGCTCAAAACACCCTGGTGAATAAGGTTAGCTTCAGCCTCTCTTAGTTATTTCTAAAACATGAACATTTGAATGACTATTCTTCAGGTGAAAACACTGTTTTTGGGGTGCTCCATTTGCAACTAGCTAAGCAAACATCCTCCTCCAGCACTGTTTCAAGGAGCAAGACAAACATGGATCTGTGAAGGATACCAGCTAGAATTAACGGCATTGTTATCTGTGCAAACAATCTGTGACACTGAACAACTCTTCAGTGACTCAGAGACATTTCTGCTGGTGTTTGGCTTTAGCAACTAGTTTGACAGAGGCTGGAAAGGTTATTCTACTCACTTCCCAATCTTCTGCCCATGTGTTACTGATCCTTCCAAGAGGGCAAAAAAGATCTGGTTGCCCCACTTGTCACCAATAAGCACTCACTTCCAAGAAGGAAAAGCACAGCAATGTTTTCTGTTTGGGTTTTATTTATAAAGAAATGAAAAATAACCTGCCAGCTAATATAGTGGGGCATTTAGGGAAGCAGAGTACATATTAAGGTGTGTGCTTAAACTCTCTACTAGCTGTCAAGAATGCTATACTAAATGAGTTACACATGACAAAAACTCTCATGTTATGTTTAATGTCATGTTATTTCTTTTAAAATGTATCACCCCTAGCATCCCACCACAACTGTATCCAAATCTTTGAGCAGTACTGGG
>VYZX01013487.1:680-17096 GCA_013401335.1 Brachypteracias leptosomus
ACCTAAATAGGATCTGGTGTTCCTGCATTTCCCATAAACTGGTCTGTTTGGACTATTTCAGACAGATTTCCTGATCAGTACCAGATTCCCTGATCATATGAATAAACTTTACTTTAAACATCCTTCCAATTGCAGTTTTGGCATTGCATCTCACAGAGAGATAAAATCCTCACAAATAATTTGTTTTCAAACTGTTAAAGGTTGCATAACCCAAAACTTTAAATTCTACCCAAAACCAAATAGAAACCAGAAACCAATTAATCTCCGGCTTTACTTAACAGTTTAATTTCAAACGTGTCTCCCCATAAAAACTCTGAAATGCTTCATGGCCAAGTTGATGTAAGTGTAATTTTCAGTAGTATCTGAAACAAAACAAGACACGTTGCCATTTCAGGAACTCAACAATGTGGACAACCATTCTGGCACTTTTAATTTAATTGACAAGTATTGTGCCCTTTCTAGAGTCCTTATACCTTCACATTACGACAGTAGGTTGAAATCTTAGGATGCAGCAGCTCTGTCCTCGTCACAGGATTTCTTAGTATCTCTAAAATTATGCCATTTCAAATTAGTCATGAAGCCATGAATGTGCCACCCAGGAGAATTATTTTTGTTTTAGATAGTCGTCTTGTTCTACTAAGATATTTTAAGCCCTCCAGCAAATTATTCAAAAGTCACATTGCCTTTCCATTCTGCCTAGGCTGTATTTAAATGCAGGTAACTGAACTGAGGCAAAACAGTGTGCCCAGTGGAGTCAGGCTATGACTTCTAGCAACAGCACTGACCAGATGTGTTACAGGAAATTTTACAATATAATGTTTGAAACGTATGTTACTATTCAACCTGCTCTGTCAATGCTCGAATCCCCCTGAACAGTGTCTGCTCCGATCATGAATCTTTTTTCTACATGTCTTGTAGTGGGGAATAGCAAGAAAATGAACACTGTCTGTGATGCTAATGCTATCGCACACATAATAAAGGACAGTCTGTTTGCCAAGTTGGATGGGGTAATAGCCTTTGCACAGCACAAGAGGCAGGCTCAGAAAGTGTTTTACAGTGGTAGGATCTGTAGTGCTCTCATTTCCATCCGTGACAGTGGCTAGTAACACTTTGGGATTCCCTATGGGTTACCAGGCCATGTGACTAAGAATGGAAATCTTTGGGGTGAGGTGGTTCATAGGCTTTTCTTAGCATTTGCTAAACATCGTTCTATTCTCCTTCCATTCCAGGGTGCATGAAATAAAAATAAAGCCTATTTAATACACAGAAATTGAAGAGTTATACTTTCAAACAAATGATAGAAACCTATTTTCCATAATAGAAACCGTATCTTAAAATCCAATATGAAAAGGCTGATTCAGTGCTAATACTTTTACCTGTTTGTTGACATAGAAGATACACTGAAGATATATAGTTTCCCAGTCCAAATTTGGCTGTTGTCCTGTTTACAGATCTGACTACTAACTGTCTATTCTAATATCAGTTCTGTAGTTATCCAATTAGGTAGAGCTGGGGAACACACATCAGACATTCATATCCACATCTGTATGTGACAGACAGAACTTCTGATAGTCAGTGAAGCACACGGAAAGTGGCTGATTAAATTCTTCCATCTGAATTTGTAGGCTGCAAATCTGATCTCAAGTTTTTCCACTCTTTCTAAAATCTGACAGTTCGACATCCACCTCCCCAACTTCAACTGATTCTTAATGTGATTTAGAATGACATGAGGCTGCATTTTTACCTGATGAAATGTGCACTGTAATTTATTCTAAATGTTAAAGGAGGAAGATTAGTTAGATTTCTATATTAATAACTGCTCAAACTAAGCAAAAAATCAGTGTCTTCTACCTGTTTAGACTTAACAGGTAAAATATGGAAGGATTTTTCCCTATAATAAAGGCATTATAATTAATCTTTCTTTTAACAAAAGTTAAATTAATAAGCATAATTAATACACATCAGCTTTCATATGTCTTGTTATGAGAATGTACACCCCTATCCTCTTATTGTTTTTGTTGAGGAAAACCGATGAATCCTTTAAGAGGATTAATACATGCAATGTGCTTTTAAATGATAAAAACCCACAACATTTGAAACATTTCTGAGCAGAAAGCACTTAATAAAATCTATTAGAAGTAGTAACAAAATATTCGAAAAGTCAATTTGTAAAGCATTTACTTATATTTCCTATGTGCAAATCATTTTGTATGGACTACAAGGATCAGAGAATGAAGTGTCAGCAAATAACTTCTGAAATACAAGATACCCTTGTAGTTAAATATTTCATTTCTGCATGAGTGGTCGTGAACATCTATGGATTTACCAGCCTTTTGTAGCCTATATAGCAGAATAATATGAGAATACCTTCTACAAGTGAAATTGAATTTTAAGATATTCAGATAAAGTGGGTCAGAATAGTATGGAATTATCAACAAACTTAAAACACTTCATGTCAATTTTTATTACATTCAGTAGAACAGAGCTCTCAAAAATGATATAATCTAACCTTTTCAATAATAAAAAAAGAATACTCCTTCTTTAAAAATCTGATCTCACAAGTATTTTTCTTTAGGGAAATACAGCTCATCTCAGAAATATCCCTCTCTTCCTTTCACTGTCATTTATCATTGAATTCAACTGAATCTCTTTCACTGAGACTTTATAATTTCATCTTTAATACCCCCCACTAATCTCCCTCATGGTGGCCTTCAGCCAACAAATGTTCTTTACATTACAATACCCTCATTTATTCAATTCCCAAGAAACAGATCTGTGAAAGGGTTAACCATTTGATTGTCAAAAGCTTTGGGTTCTGCTGAGCTACTAAATTTCATGTGCAGTTATTACTTAAGTTAGGTTCAAGCCATTGCTGGGCTGGCACAGCATTTGCCTAACAGGGATAGACTCCTGTAGGGAAAACTAGACAATTAGATGATACTCTGCACACCTAGCATTTACTCAGCCTAAGCCATACTGGTATAAACTCAAAGGTAAACCATCTTTCCCTGATTACTCACTGGGAGTGCCAGTTCCACAATAAGGGGTTGCAACTAAATCTAAATTAGAGGAATGAAATTAGTTTACCACATCACAGCTCCTGCTGCCCCTCCGTGCAATACCAGGATGACATTCTACTTTGTTTCAAAGAGGGAATGGGGAGAAATCATTTCCAGTTTAAATAGGTAATATGAAAAGACTTATTTTTCACCATTTATTTTATCAAAAGGAAATTACCTACTGAACAAGCAGATGCAGTATCATGGGGGCTGAAGTGACAATAGCATTGTATTTGTCTCCTGCTCAGTCTTCTTACTTTCGGTATGTTTATCTGACAGTTACTAGGTGAAACCCAGTCCCTTTACCAATTGATCTGCATTTCATATAAATAATTAAGCTTTCTTTGGAACAGGTATGTGAATATAAGTTTCCTGTGTCCCAGGAGAATGTCCTTGCTTGCTCTTCCCTTAACCTTTCTCCTAATTCACATTTAGTTACGTAATACAACATTTAATAGCCTTAACAGGAAATATTGAGGAAGCTCTACCTTCTTTGTGAGAAGCCTGGTGATTAGGACATTCCCACATTAGATGTGCAGGATTTGGCTTCAGATTCCTGTTTCAAATTACACTAATTGCAGCATTTTAAGGAGATCCTGCCCTGTATATTGAGAAACATGCCAAGTCAGTGGCTCTTTCCAGCTATTTTCTGTTACAGTGTTCAATTCCTGTAAGGTGTGAGAACACTTCTGAGGTTTGAACCTGTTTCTTGGACTCAAGCTAGAAAATTTTGTCAGTATTTAGGAAGGTGGTAAGCGTCTGGACTCAGGAGCATCAGCACCCCACTTGCTGAAACCTAGGTACTTGCACAGCTAGCAAACAGCTAGCTGGGCCAAGGATCCACGTAGTGCAAAGTATTTCTGTATGAAGTGGATTCAAGTAAACAGGTGCCTCACTCTCCCTGTTTCTTCCATGCAAAAACAGGTCTTCATAATTGGCCACCCACAGACAAATGAAAAAAAAAATGGGTGTTAAATTTATCTTCCTGAAGAAACAGTTTGAAAAATGTTCTTAACACACTTGCAAAGTCTCTTTACTGAGTTTCTGATGATCTTGTCACTTTGAAATAGGAAAGAAAAAAAAAAGCATCCTGTGGTTTATTTGCTAGTCTGCATCATGGTATTATGAAAATATGAGTACACTGTTCAATTTTACTAGAACAGAAGAAGTGATCCAATCACTTGGAAATACAAGGGATAAAGTTCAGGCATTGTAACATCCATTCTGTGAGAACAAGTGAAAATGAAGCAGAGAAAATGGAGAAAAAGGATAACATTTCCTTTCTTCTACCAAAAAAGACTGAGTGCATTCTGGGCATAAAAAACTGCTGCTTGTGATACCAAATGGCAGATAGAGGTTGTTTGATTGCACGGAAGAGGGACTAACAGCTTTCCCAATCTTAAAAATGGTCCTTTTATTCTTACAAATGAAGGAGTTCTAATCATCATTGAAGCAACTCTTTTTGATTAAATAGGACAGAAGAATCATTTAAGATATAGGAGACAATCAAGCCTGTTCAGATTTGAAGAGAGCATCTAACTGACATAGCACAAAACAAAAGAAATGCATTGAAATAATTTTATTTATGAAATATCCCTTACTTACTAAATATGCATTCATATGAAGCCATAGCATAATAATAATTGATATTTTCACCAAGATGAGTAGGAGTGAGTATCTTTATAAGATAAATGGTGGGTTAATTAAGACAGAGAGGAGGGAAGTTATCTACTTAAGTTCATACAGAAAGCCAGTGAAAATAGTAGGAAGAAGCACCAGATGTCCTGTTTCTGAAATCTCAGTTATAACCACGTGATCAGTAATTCCCAGTCTGGCATCCTGTAAGGTCTGCTGGCTTGCTTCATGTCAGTATGTATTAAAAAGGTAAAACCAAAGCCAACAGCAAAATGTTGCCCATGGCATGTTACTTGCTCACTTGAAGGCCACTGAGGAACCTACCCAATTCTGCTTTACATGTCTTATGTGTGGAGTCAGGTTTTGTCCAGTCTGTAAACCTGCCTTTGTTGTTGACTTGTTAGAGAAAAATAAAAGGCATAAAAGACTGCAAGCAATGATGCAGCAAAGGGAGGCAGCCACTGCCACGATAAGAGAGCAGCTGCCATCCATGTGCATGAGCACCACAGTACTGAGGGACGGCAGCACCCATGAGCTCCAAGCTTCAACACCAACCCCCACAGCTACCACGTCTGGTCCAGCAGCAGAAGGTTGTTAGTCTAATCCAAACACCACTGGCATATGGCAAGCAAGTTACTCATAGAGATTGTCAAATAAATATGGACCAAATATAAGTTAAATTGAAGCAAATATTATTGACCACTGCACACTCTAAACGCTATTTCATGTCAACTTACATTTTTCAGTCTGATTCTTCATGTGTATTGATTGCAGTACCACTGCATTAGCATAGCTAAACATATATTACAGTCTTTTTCTTAGAACCTTTTTTACAAACTTGATTTTTGTAGTCACCACAGAAATATTAATCAAAATTAATCACAAGAGGACCTGGCTGGAGAGTTGTAAAAGTGCTTCTCTGTGAAGCTGTTCATTGAACGGTCTTGATAGATGAAATGAAGTACCACATTACATCACAGTAACTTTGTTTTGTAGATTGCTATCTCTCCTAGAAACCATGGGTAATGGAAGTTGTAATGTTCTTTCAGTTGCATGAATGCATATTTTAATTTTTGCTATGTAAAATGAATGCAAATTAGGTATTTCGAAAGCAGAGTAACAAGACATATTAGGAAAATAATTACACTTTTGGCTTTCTGTTGTCATAAATAAGAGAAAAAAAAGTTAAGCTCATAGAAAACAACTTTTTAATTATGGCTGACATAGAGGAATTTAAACTTCAGGCAACTTGTTAACTTTATAGATTTGATTTTTAAGGTAATACAAGTTTGTAACAATACAAATTATCCACCAACTTAATCCCTCAGGTAATGTTTTTTTCTTATTTTTTTCTTATCAGAGTAACTGACCAGAAACATTCTGAAGGAAAAACAACAACTTTAATAAGGCTACTGTACGTCTGGTTTTCCCTGGTCTTGGTGATTTTCCTGCTATAAGTTTCTCTCGAGCAGGTTTCATCATACTTCATCCAAGACCCCAAATGTATGGTAACATCAGAAAGGTTGAGAGGTCTTGGGGAATCCTAATAGCCTAAAGCGATCACATAGCTCTACATCCACGTTCATAAGAGAATAAATCAAACTCACTGCAG
This sequence comes from Brachypteracias leptosomus, assembly GCA_013401335.1. Taxonomy (NCBI): domain Eukaryota; kingdom Metazoa; phylum Chordata; class Aves; order Coraciiformes; family Brachypteraciidae; genus Brachypteracias; species Brachypteracias leptosomus. The sequence continues at coordinate 6,987 of VYZX01013487.1, forward strand.
GTAAAATAACCTGATCATGAATCTGCATTTCCATGGGCTAAAAAAATCCCTCTGAAAGACTGCAATCCTATTCCTAAGTGTTCAAATATTGCACCAAATGCTGCTCTGAAATTCAGATCTTCTAGGGCTTTTTTCCTCATATGACAGACATAGTGTCTATTTGCCTCTGGGAGTTCACCCACATTACCTTGCCAGTATGTCTTAAATCTGAACTGGAGACAGACTTGTTTAGCCCCTAAGTTAATTCATTTTAATGTCTTTCCACTAACACTGCAGATATAGGTGGCAATCAGAAAAAAATATTAATAGGCTGTCCACATGATGTGGACACTAGCATAGGAAGAAACTAATAACAAAGATTGATATTCCTTTCATATAGGTACCCAATGGTTCTTTCTTTTAAGAGAAATGCAGTATAAGCCATTCTTGGTTTCTGAATAATACTTTCCCTTTGTCAATAGATATTTTATATGAGATGAAAGACAGTAATAATGAAGAACTCTGAGAAAAATGTATTTGTCTCTCATACTGATTCTGCCCTCCAAATATTAATGGAATATTAACAAGTAATTGAAATTATCTAAATGAAAATGGATTTCCAGTTATCTGAGAATAAGCTTGAGACTACAAGTAGGTTTGTTTTCCTCATTTACATGGAAAATTATACTTTTACCTATATATACTACTACAGTTACTTGAGAAGTGCCTTTTATACATTCCAGATGTTTTGATAAGTGAATGTTACATATGAGAACAATTCCCTTTTCATACATTTTAAACTGCCTATGTTTTTGGTCCATGCTGTTCTCATGTATAGGGAACTATTTAAAAATGCTTATAATTGTAACTAAAAAAAGAAATTGTAACTAAAAAGATACCAGAAGGTGGAAAAGGAATGCTGTCAATGCTTCCAAAAACAATCAGTCATGAGCTTTAATATTAGAGTGCACATATTTAATACTAGAGTGAAGAGGAGGGAAGATGATGGCAAATGTGGACCTGAATTTCTACCTGGTTTGCTTACAAAGACAGAAAGTCAGGTCTGAAAAGTACTGAAAATGTGCCAGAAATGCAAAAAAAGTCATGATGAGAAAGTCCAAGTTTCAGTTAGCTATCTGTGTATCTAATTTTAGTACTGTACATATATATACATATGTCCAGCCTTTCATATATTAAAAGATGTGTCCTGGTGATTAACTTTTTACTTTCAGGCACCTGAAATATACAATATAATAGTACCGAAGACATAAAACAATTCAAAATGGGATTGAAGCAAGTGTTTCACAAGTGAAACAATGCAGCAAATGCTGGAGATAGATAAGGAATTATACTTGGCAAGTCAGACATAGAGAGAAACTGTTCACAAGATCTCCAAGGAACAGTCTGTGCCTGTCAGAAGCATTGAATATACATTTTGTTAGGTTAGATATCTTTGACATTCAAAGAAATAAACGTTCCCATATCCTTTTTAAATGAGTCCCAAGTTGACCCAATTTGCATGGAAATGTTTACACTTCCTCCAAGGTAAATCATCTAAACTTTTACTACATCGAAATGAAAACTAATTTATCATTTCCCTATTACAGTACTGGACTGTTTACAACCAAATATGTACTATGCATAGATATAACAGGCTTAACCAGCTAGAATCTTTTGCACTAAAAGCAACTTGTAGACATAGTCCCCATTATGAGATTTTTTTACTTCGTATCAATAAATAGAAGCAGCTTTTTAAACTACCACTAGGCACAGAAGAGTTAACAGGGTTTTGGCCCAGCTGTGTGAAGGAGCTGAATCAGGAGCAGCATTCCCATATTATTTGACATGCCATCCAGAGGGACCTGGACAAGCCTGAGAAGTGGCCCTTTGTGAACATCATGAGGTTCAACAAGGCCAAGTGCAAGGTCCTGCACCTAGACTGGGGCAATTCTCAGTATCAATTCAGGCTGGAGGATGATGGGATTGAGAGAGAGAGCAGCCCTGCAGAGAAGGACTTGGGGGTACTTGTGGATGAAAAGCTGGACATGAGGGGGCAATGTGTGCTCACAGCCCAGAAGGCCAACTGTATCCTGGGCTGCATCAAAAGAAGTGTGGGCAGCAGGTTCGAGGGAGATTATTCCCTGCCTCTACTCTGCTCTGGTGACACCTCACCTGGAGTACTGTGTCCAACTCTGGAGTCCTCAGCAGAAGAAGGACATGAACCTGTTGGGGTAGGTCCAGAGGAGAGCTACAAAAGTGATCAGAGGGCTGGAAAACCTCTCCTGTGAAGAAAGTCTGAGAGAGCTGAAGTTGTTCAGCCTGGAGAAGAGAAGGCTCTGCAGAAACAGTACTGTGGCCTTTCAGTACTTAAAGGGGGCCTATAAGAAAGATGGGGACGATCTTTTTAGCACAGCCTGTTGCAACAGGACAAAGGCTAATGGTTTTAAAATAAAGGAGCATAGATTCAGACTATATATAAGGAAGAAATTTTTTACAGTGAGATTAGTGAAACACTGGTACAGGTTGCCTAGAAAGGATGCCCCATCCCTGGAAATGTTCAAGGTCAGATTGGACAAGGCCCTGAGCAACCTGATCTAGTTAAAGATGTCCATGCTTACTGTAGGGGGTTGGACTAGATGGTCTTCAAAGATTCCTTCCTACCCAAAGCATTTTATCATTCTGTGATATTTTGGTGTCAAAGAGCCAGCACAAGAGGTGGTTCTCACTGCCTCAAGTATGCAAACTGTGAGGACTAGCCTTGGTCATAGTGTTGTGATACCCACTGCAAGATTCACTAGTTACTCAATCAGTGCCTAAAGGCAAGTACCAATGACACCACTTACAGCATCTTTGCAACCGCCTGCAGGACTCACTATCAAATCCAGGCTCAGTGAGACCCCCAAGACCACTGAGTGTTCAGGGGTTGCCTTCCAGGAAGGGATAGCACTGCCAGTTTCTTTTAAATTGAGACATTATCATTCATTATCACAGTTGTCTGGAGCACATTAATAAAGTCATCAACGGGGATGATGGAATTTTAAATAAAAGGCAGAAAACACAACTTAGAACAAGCGTGTGGGTCTATGGGATATTAATACAACATTACGTTTGTATCACAGATAACAAGATTTGTTGCCGTAGTCATTTTCTTGCAGTACTCAGCCATGCAATGGGAAATAGATGGAAATATCAATATATGTTGAGGGGAGCCTGATAAAGCTTTCGGGGCCTGACAACAGCATTAGATATCTCAACACATAGGCCATGGTTCTGATTCTGCCTTTGTACATCAGGAAGAAGATCTCTCTACTCTCTTGAGCCTCAGATGGAGCCAGGTTAAGGGTTCAACAGGACAAGAGGAACGTTAACTCAGTCAGTATTGCTGAACAACAGCCATACTGCATGGCTACTGGTTCCCATTCCCTGACACCATGGGGCAGGATGGAACTGGGGGACAGCAGCAGAGCCAGCATGCAGTGGGAGCAGGTGTGCAGTCAGTACTGTGACACAACTCACTCGAATGTGAGATTTTTGCTTCTCAGTATAAGCCTGTCTCTGCATTCAAAAAGAACCATAAACTCCTTCCTAGGCAGACAGGCATGAAAATATGAACATGCGTATGTATGTGTAAACAAATGAATTAGTTTTGACATTCATAGTTCCTTAATTCAAGGGAGCCCTTGCTTGCAAGCATTTTGAGCCACACAAGCCAGCTGTGATAACTTTATTTGCTCACCATTTAGTAATTATATATTTCAGTCACCCAAAGATGTTCAAATGCTGGAAACTGGAAAGAAGTATCAGACATTTTTATAAATACAGTGACTGATTCCATGATTTATTCATGAGGTTATAAGGTACTGTTGGGTTTAGCAATCACTCCATAAATAGGGCAATAAAAGCACAGACCAACACCTTTCACTTACCCTAGTAAGTAACTTCATGGTCAGATTTGTATGGTATACTGAGCAGAAAGCCATTTTCTATCAGATAATGAAAATATTTAGAAAACCTCTAGAGCAGTGAGGGATATAGAACTCCTAAAACTGTAATTGTTTTACGCCATTATTAGAAATGAAAATATTGGGAAATTATTGACATTTCCCAGTAAATAGGGTGTTACACCAAGTAACCCTCAGGCTGCTAAGAAAAGCCTTTTGAATGATGTGAAAAAGAGAGTGGTTGCTTTTTCATCTATCTCTTTCTACCACTTAAAATTAACTATGTATATAATAATAACCTTGTTGTCATAAATCCTTTGTCATAAACAAAGTGGCTATCACTCAGAGCACAGTGTATTTTATATAATTCAAAATCAGAAAGAAAGTTAAAATAAGTTTTAACAAATGTAATTATGTAAGGCTCATCATCCTTCAATTGTGTAAGGCGATCACACATACTCTGCAATAACTCTTTAGCATATCAACTCAACCCTAAAAAAGAAAAAAAAAATTATAACATTCATTATTTTAAAAAGAATTAACTATTTGAGTTCACTTAAAAGTTGGGCCTGTTCTAAGCTAATACTATATTCAACGTGTTGGAGAAAAATCTCTGAGATGAGAACTGGGTCTAAATCTTTCTCCCCCACATGGAAAAGAGGGCAGCGTGCATGAGATGTGTAGTTCTGATTTTGAAGAGTTTGTGTGGACTCTGCTTGAACAACAGCAGAGGCATTTCTGAGGAAAACCTGAAGAGGCTCAAGTGACAGCAACAGTTACACTGGCTAACATAATACCACCAAACTGCTTTAAATCATTTACATTCACTACACATTAGAATCAGATTTTATCCTGTAACCAAAAGTACAACAGAAACTCCAGATCTCAAAGAACCCAAAAAAGCCTTAAGTAAATCAGAAAAGTATATTAATGTGATTAAAATATTCTTATACCAACTGAAAAACAAGCTTCCAAATTTCTATACTGTATTAGAGTCTACAAAAAATATATACTCAGAAAATCTGCTAAACCTTTCTTAACAGATTCAGATCAATAACTAAATGTAATATTCATGTCACATAATGGAAGCTGTCCAACATAATCAAAAACAAATATACTTTGTAATAATTTATTTTACCAATGCATTAGATTATAGCTTGTTTTTCAGGGAGTATTTCTGTATATTTTTGAAATGTTATCATAAAGTTAAATTACTTATAAGGAATGAGTACATGGCATTAAAATAATTGGTAGATTCACCAGAAGGTTCGCTAATGACTGCAAATCCTGTTTAGGTGATGTTGTTCAGATAAGTAATCACAGAATCACAGAATGTTAGGGATTGGAAGGGACCTCAAAAGATCATCTAGTCCAATCCCCCCGCCGGAGCAGGATCACCTAAATCAAGTTGCACAGGGATCACCTAAGTTGCACAGGAACACGTCCAGGCGGTCTTTAAAAGTCTCCAGAGGAGACTCCACAACCTCCCTGGGCAGCCTGTTCCAGTGCTTTGTCACCCTCACCATGAAGAAGTTTCTTCTCATATTTAGGTGGAACCTCCTATGTTCCAGCTTACACCCATTGCCCCTTGTCCTATCATTAGACACCACTGAAAAGAGCCTGGCTCCATCCTCCTGACACTTTCCCTTAATGTATTTATAAACATTAATAAGGTCACCCCTCAGTTTCCTTTTTTCCAAGCTAAAGTCCAGGCAACAAGGCAGAGTTAGGCCTGATAAGTCCTGCCTGATAAGTCACCACAGCCCTCACAAGATCTGGCTTCCCAAGGATAACTGGATTAGCTTTTGAATAGAGAGGGAAATACTTATTCTGCATTTACTTTATTCTGGCGGGAAGGAAAGCAGTGATTCCCACCTGCAATGATAATGTCACAAGACCAACATTAGCTATCTCATACTGCGTATGTCTGGGGAGCAAAAGTCTTTCTGTGAGAACACCAGATTGGCCAGCTGAGGCCAGGTAGACTTCTAATTGCAACTAGCAAAGGTACTTTAATGGGTGTCAGATATTCTCAGTGATGAGATCCTGTGTGATTCCAGGGCTAAGGGATAATATTAACAAAAGAACAAAGTGGATGTAAGTTAGTGGTTCTCAAACTACCACCAAAGGCTAGAAGTGCTCTGGGCTATCTTGGGCAGCAGGATCATATGCATAAATTCTGCAAAATTTTTTTTCTCTTTTTAAAACACAGCATTTCAAGATCTATGCCTGCTAGAATGGCTCCTTCTCACAAAAAACCAAACCGGCAGTTAAGTTTGTGCTCAGCTACCACCTTTCAGTTCTTTCTTCCAGCAATAATAAGAAATTTTTTATACGCCAAACACCTTCCTAATTCTCAGATAAATCATTAGCAATGTAACTGTTTTACAACAGGTAAAACTAAGGAGGTTACACATGATTAGCCTAAAATAACAAAGGCAGCCTTTGTCTGAGCAGATGTAGAGCTGAGCTAAAGGAAATAATTGCCAGTCCTGCTACCTGACTGTCTTCAGAAGTCAGGCAGCTTTGTGCCAGGAGGGGAGAAAATTACCCTTTACACTGTATGTTCAAACATATTTATATACTTTATATTGTTATGCCAAAAGTCATTCAGTCAGCTTTTAGGAGCCAGTTTGGGAATTTTTCCACTATTGTTGGCCATGTCTTCACTTCCTGTTTTTATGGATGATTCATTTCAGGAAGTGCTGAGGCCATAAAAATACACAAATTCATCAAAATAAACCAAACTTGACTGAACTTATGTTTTTAATGTAAAACCAACACACAGTCTCATGACTTTGCAGAAAAAGCTTGAACTTTGTGAAATTTCTAGAATTTTTTTCAGGCTTTTTCAGCACCTCACCATTTCCCATGTTTCTCAGCTACAAAGTTTGGCGCTGAACTTGCTGAGATTACAAGAGCAGATCAAAGTCGGGGAAAGATAAGGATATTATGCTTAGTGAAAAAGAAACTCTCTGCTCTGCACCAGCTTCTTCCATCAGTCAAAAAATATAACTACAAATAGTTAATTTACAGCAAATTAATTTGCACAAGGACTTTGTTAAATAAAATATAGTTGCACTCTCTATAGCTGCAGTGTACTTCACATAAAATAATCTACTCCTATATTAGTAGCCTGATGCAACTTCCATGAGAATGTCAAAGCTGTGTTTTGTTAATGTAATTGGGTTTTCTTCCTCAAATAGATTTTAGAAAGAGTCAAAGATTTCTTTCCTCATCTGATCATGTCTTAATGTTACATGGTCCTCAGTGCACTCACATCTCAGGAGTAAACTGTTCTGCCAGGTTTTTTTCAAGGCAACTAACAAAAATCATCATTATTCTGACTACTTACTAGCCTTTTAACTGTTGTCCTAACTACATGCTCACCAGCATCTTTCTCATAAAACTTCTGTAAGAATCACAGAATTGCTGAAAAATTATTTTTACAGTGCAGTAGAACTGCTAAGCTTTTGCCTCATTTTTGATTAATTTCATGCCTGACTCAGTCAGAGATTAGGCCCTGACACAGGTTATAATTAAATATTGAAATCATGAAGTGCAAGAATGTTTAATTTTTAAAATATGAGTTTTAATTTACCTCATACAGAGAATAGCTCTGGTCACCTGCAGAGATGCATTACACACTACATTGCCTAATGTAGGATGCCTGAATAAGGCTGAGCATACAGTTAAAGTAAACTAATGCAATTTACTGAACAGCAGTCAAATATTTATCCAGTTGATGAAGCAGACTTTATGTGAAACTCAGACAATAATTAAAGAGAAGCCTTGCTTAAAACATGCTTATTCCAGTTTTCACAAATATGTTATACCAAAGCAGCATCTTCCTTTTCTCAAATATTGATGTTCTCCTAACATATTATACAGTGAGCTTGTCCTTGCCATTCTCTTGACTATTTAATGAATACATTTCCTGGCATTTGCCTTATCTTTGTTATGTTGTTCTTTGGAGAGCTAAAACTATTAGTTAGCCCTTGACAGAGAAACATCAGAGCAAGCTAGTAAAAGGTCTTACAGTATCAGAGTTATTAACATGGTATTTGATTAAACCATAGAAAGATGGGCAACAGATACTACAGAATATATCCCCTGTACTTAGACTTTCACAGCCTTGGATGTTTTTTCACAGAACTTTCACATTTGTTTTTGTCATTTTATCTGAGCAATAGTGTGAATAGTCACAGGCTGAATACTAATCCTATGATTATTTTGTAGTGCTGTATCTCTACCATTCAAAATAGAATTGAACATGTCAGATATTTCCAGTTCCTCGGTTCCTTTTGCTTCATGTTTTACTTCTCATAGTAAAAAAAATTTAAAATCTTTTTATACCAAAAATCTGAAATACATGTTGAGGAGATAAAGGTTTTACACAATATAGAACAAAAGGTAAACAGCATACACACATTTTTTAAACTATCAATGGTCTCAATTTTTAATTTAAAACATTGAAATTTGTGTACTGCATAACATACAAACATTATTAAGTCTAATAGTGCTTTGAAATGTGAGGAATCAGGAAACCTGAGTGGTTGTCCATTAGAAACACCTAATACTGACCACAGTAACAGAGGAGACAAAATTTTGACGTGATGTGTATATCTGAAATAGATGGAAGCATATTTCCGTAATAATCTACTGACAAGTAGGTAGTGAACATATCAACTCATTCGCTATTAACAGTCATCAGGAAAGCCCCAAATTTTTCAGCAATGCAAAACTGATGATACACTGATGTCCATCACCTTCAAAATACATCATATTTCAAAATATACCCTATAAATGACAGTTCACTTAACCCAAACACTACTGGGTTTTGCAACACAACTGGATAATTCAACATAAAGTGACCATTTCTTCTACACTGAAGTAGCCTCTTCGTTTTGACATCTTTTTTTCACTCAGCTAATGTCACACATACAAACAGCCCCTACATCAGAAAGACTAATATTGCATTTTTAAGAAATCAGGATTATCTTATATAGATCAGAAGCACAATAAAGACAAATGCCAACAACACCAAGTTAGCACATTAGAAACACCCTTGAGCGAGAGCCTAACTGGCATAAACTACCGTAACTACTTCAGCGGAACTGTTCCAGTATACATCAGCTGGGGCTCTGGCCTGATATTTAGAAGCTGCATCCAGCCACACTTCATTTTCAGCTGCAGCCTCCAAGCCAAACCAGCTGCATCTGCAAGGAGCTAGGAGGCTGCCTTGTGAACTCTGCGTCTGGACTATTTCTATTCTTGAATGTGCAGTATCATCTCAGTCCTTGCTATGCTTAAAGTCAATATACCACAAATGGTTACAGACCTTGGTACAGTGCTGCTGCTCTTACACGCCCTAGGGGTCAGGAAAACTTTGAGAATTTCTGCATATGCGAGCTCTGTAAAGTCAGAAAATTAATGCTTATTAGCAATAGGACATCGCAGCAACTGGTTTGAGCTGCAGAGGATTTGGCATTGTATTTTGCCGTTCTGTTTGCAGTATTCATGTATTGCTCAAATCACGTAGGAAAACAACAAGTCACAAAGTTTAACAGAGACACTACTCAGCAGAAAACTCAACTGGGGATTATCAGCTGGTATATTTTGTAGGGTAAGGCAACAATCCCACCTAACTTCTTTCCTCTCACCTAAATGAGGGAAGTTGCTGTCAACCCATCTTTCTACCTACCTTTTCACCGATAATTGAGGAACTGAGAAAAGACAGCTGTTTTAATTTTAAATCAGACATTAACAAACTCAGTCCTACTTGCCAGCTTTATTACTCTTCATATGATTACATAAAGAACGTCCTTGTTAGCATAGGTACATCATGTAGGAAGAACTGAAGTACCCGGAGCTCAAGTGAGACCAGTAGTGCTGTCATACTGTATCAGATTTTGTGGTGATTTTTACAATCTGCTGTTGTGGTGGATTTGTACAGGATCTTCAGATGTGTTATACCATGACTTAAGGTTGTATCCAACCCCCAGATTTCTAGGATTTAAATGTAATGTCACAAAGGTTTCTCTTTATTACAGTAATGTTTTTTGATGGTGGGTTTTTTTAAGCAAGTGCCCAATTAAGCAATAAAATTATTGATTAAACCGTGAAAAATGTCAGGAAATTTAAAACTATTTTGGCTATGCTATTTTATCCCAGAATCACGGAATGTTAG
>VYZX01013489.1:13500-33307 GCA_013401335.1 Brachypteracias leptosomus
ACATTCTCTTGAACCTTTTTCAGACATTGAAGTCTGATGAAAAAGTAAAGCGACTTCATTCCCAACTTCCCAATCAAACAGAAATTAATGCATACTTGTTCTCAGCTACTACTCTCCCTTGTCTACAATCCCTTGATACCAGAGAGGGTGGTACTACTCCTCTCATGTTTAAAATACACTTGATACAAAAATTATGTCACTGTCCTGAACAAGAGTGCTTTCCAAATGCACAAACAAGCAGCTCTGTCTCCACTCTATCTGACCCTGTCAGAACAGCGAAATGAATGAGCCAGTATGAGCTTGCAGCCTGGAAAAAAGCTAACCAGTTTTATATCAAGCATAGCATAGCTTTAAAACTGATATAACTTGTAGTACACCAGAACTAAAGATTTGACATGGCATTTTCAAAGGCAGAAACGAGCCTGGAAGTGATTAACTCCTGCAATGCTCCCAAATATCCTCATGCAGTCATGCCAACAGTGCTCTCCCCTTCGTCTGTGCCTACCCAAACGAATACAACCTACTCTCTCAAATATAATTTTGGCACGTTCATTCATGCCTTTTTCAACTCAAGACTATTTTAAATGCACACTGTTAAACACTGGGGCCATTCACATGAACGTTATTACAATCCACTTATTAAGATGCCATTGCATGTGGGAAGCAAACTCTAGCATCAATCCATCCTATTTGCAACAAGCTTCCAGGTAGATTCCAAGTTTGGTTTAGTACATATAGTTGTGAAGTCATCCAGAAGACAGACTCTCCTTCAAACAACTTAGTGGCAAAGTCATTTGTGCCCGCAGCTGTGCCAGATTTCAATCAGTATGAACAACTAAGGAGCTGACAGGGTGTTTTCTATTCATAATCTCCATTTTTTTAATCCATTCCCCAAGAAAAAGTGCCAAAAGCCAGATTTCTTGTACTTGCAAGCATAGTGAAAGAGCCATTTGGAGCTGGTCTGTCAAGTATTCATTTGTGAGTGTATGTATAAGAAGTCCATTTTCACCATTTTGCAATTGTTTACAAGATGGGCAATCAAAGCACAGGCTAGAACTGTAAAATATGTATTTTAAATATGAAGAGAGACACTGGAACTTCCAGCAGTTAAACCAATTCACTAAGGTAATCCTAAAATTCTTTGACAGAGTTCTTGTAACAGTCCTTTCAAATTTATGGTTACAAGGCTATCTTAAGTCATAAATATTAATTTCCAAGGTCCTACCCTCTTAATTCACTGTGTAGGCACCACAGAGTAGAGCACAGGGCCTTTTGTTAGATCATTGCTTTTAAACTAGGAAAAAAGAGCACTTGTTCTAAGACGTTTGGCATCAACAGCTCCCACTTCAGTTGCAATGAGACTGGTGGGCTCTTCTGAAAACACAGTAAATCCCTAAATATAAACTTTTAGGAAGGTAATTTGATACATTGGATTTCAAAATGTTGTTCACCTTATGACTGCAATATACTGCAGGAGATAATTGAACCATTAGTGGATTGAAGCAAGGAAAAAAAAAACAAACTATTTGTGGTGTGCATAAGCCAAAAATCAAATGAAAAACTCTAGTCAAACAAGATCGAAGTTCATCTATTAATATTTGTGCGTTAGTAGAGCACGTGAATTATAAAGATACTTACCATTTTACTCTATCATAGTTCTCTTGTCTGTAATCACCTTGCTGAATCATCTGCTTGGTATCAGCCAGTTCCAGTGTTAAACGCTGGCATCTAACCTCGAGCTCTGACCGATTCCTCCTCTCATCTTCATAGTTCTAGAAGGTAAGACGTTTTGAAATGATCACAGCTACACTGATATTTACTTCAAGCAATCATCAACTAAGTTTTGTGAAGACCTCCTATGAATATTCAAGTGGTAGCACTGTCATTTGTCTCAGTATTTGAAAATCTAGCACACATCACAAAGTAACCAGTTATACTGATATTCAACTTATCTTTATCTTATTCTAAATGGTTAATGCACCTATTTCTTCCAACATGTTTGTCCATTAGCACAACTTCCAAGACTGATAACTCTCATATATTCAGCTGGTGGTCTACAAACCTATAGTAGGAGCACAAAAGTCACACCACCTTTACAACATTTTCAAACAAGTTTCCTTGTGAAGATACTTGCTGGCCCATTTGAAAAAAAAAAAAAAAANTTAAAAAAAAAAAAAAAAAAAAAAAAAAAGAGAGGACTGGTCATTTGGTCATTCAGAAAGTTTGACAACTTCTGTCATTATATGAAAAATGTTAGCCAGGTACTCCCCAATTGTATGGTAACTTGTGTTTGCTGAAGGATATAATCCAAAGCTTGTATTGGTGGAGGAAATAAAAAAAAACAAACTATCAATCTATGAGCATTAATTTCCATTTTCCCTTCTTTTTTCTCCTCATGTACTTTGAGAGACTACTATAGGAACTAGAAAAAAAAGACCAAAAGAACACACAGAAAAAGCATTTGTCTTTTAAAACTCTGGCTATTTCTTTTTGAAGAGAAATAGATTTCCTAATCAACATACTCTTCCGTCCCATCCCCACAGGAATAGCACCTTTGTACCTTAATCCCCAGTCTAGACTCCATTTCTCAGATTTTTCTACAAAGTAGGTATTTCTCTTCACAAACTTAGCTTACTTGCTTGTCCTAGATGCTGTACTACTTAGTAATTTCTCTGCAAAACCAACCAAAAAAAAAATGCTCACCCACCTATACTAGTGAAAACTGATGGACAAGAGTTGCTTGTTAAAAATTTGAGAACATCTCCTGGGCATCTAGATTTTTTCTGTATTCTGTTTCTCAGAATTCTGCTGAGTTGTTTTTTTTTTCCTGCTATGGTTGATAGATGACAAGCTCAATAATGGATGCTTGATAAACGATAATTCCATCTAGTTATACTGAATGGATATCATTGTGTTAATCATTGAAGGTGAACACAAAACCAAATGACTGCCTTAAGATGTGATTACTGAACTATTTAGCCACCGCAAATTAAATTTATTTTGCAGTGAGGGACACTGTACTAGTGCATAATTTTTCAAAAGAATCTGAAAGCTAAGCTTTTTATAGTTACAAGAGATGATAGTAACTGTGTCTAGCTAGTTTTTAATAGACAAGAAAAGTTTAGGACAACAGCATTCATGGAATGGATGACTCCTAAGCATAGTTTCCCTAGGAGGAATGAACACAAGGGTAATACTCTAGTGTAGGGATGGAAAGACACAAAGAACTCTTTGACTAAATCCACTGAAAGACTGACATAATGTCTTGTTGAAAAAAACCATACAAAATACTTCTAAAACACTACAGAAAAGCCCCCTGAGTTACTAAACCTGCTGTAACTATTCTGCTGATAAGTAAGAACTTTTGGGTTTATATTTCACAAATCTAGTAATTGTCACTTTTGCTAAAATCACATTAGATCACAATCACAAAAAGCAAAACACTGTGAAAGTTTTCATGAGAAGTTTCATTAAGAACACGTTATCTAAAGACACGATTGTTATTCATCCTGACACACTTGTCTATATGTTTTTTTTGCTGTTTACCCTAATTAATGGATATACATTAAGCAAATTAACACTACAGAACACTTTCTTCTTAAACCAATTAACATGCCACCATTTATAAAGATGGCATTATTTAAATGGTAAAGCCTCTGTCAGATGTTTTTAAAGGTGTGGTCTACAAGTTAGCTAGAGTTTCAAATACGTAACATACAGGTGCAAGTACCCTGTTACACAGTGCAAACATGACTCATCTTGCAATAGGAAATGGTGGTAAGGGCACTTAACTTTTAAGTGGAAATTGAAAGATTAAGTTTGGATACAATTCCTCTGTGGATATCCTGTGCCATTCTGCTGCCAATACCATGCTGGAATTCATATGCCCTTCACAGAGTGGGCTAATGAAGCCCCTACAGTATTACACACTTAGCAGCTAAGAGACCAAAGTACAAAAAATTTGTTAATCTCTGGATAAATTTCTCAGGAACAGCTCTAAAGCACCAATTAACAGAACAGTTAAATATCTACAAAATTATTTCTTTCTAATACCCAAGACCTAAATTAGGTTTAGAATTTTATTTAACAAATCAGTTGTTAATGTCATGCAGCAACACGGTAACTCCAGGGAAGGAGAGGGAAACTAAACTCTACTTTTCAAAAGTGATATTATGACATACCTAAAGTATCAAACTGTTTAACAGATGCATAAAGAAAGGGTGTTTGTTTTAATTTGTTCATTTTTTAAAGATTTACTATAATTCTTGCAGAAATACTACTTCTACTGCACAGGCCACTGTTTTTCAACTACCTAACTTTTGGAGCATCAAAGCTGTATTTTAATCACAGGAAGAAATGTGACAAGGCAAGCCAATAAACAGTTTATAGGCTAACACACAAAAACCCCTAGATGGTTTACATATCTCCAGGCAGCAGATACACAAGCTTCTGGGCTACTTTAGCAATACATCTTAAAGACATACAATCAAGCTGCCACTGCTTAGGAAGAATAAGCCTTGTTTGCATGTGATAAAGTTAATTTTGTTTATAACAATGTCCATTTACCCTGAACTGATTTCAAGAACTCTGCAATGGAACAGCTTTATCTTTCAATTTATCTTCAAGAGATATCTTGGACGTCTTGATGAACAGCTTTGTCCTGCTGAAGCAAAAAGGGGGCTTTTAAAAGGATCAAGATACAGAGCACTTTCAAGAGCACGAATGAGGTCCTAGATAACTTAAGCCCACAAACCTTAAAAAAATTAAAGGACAAACAGTGCTTCCTCACACAAAATGTGACTGCAATGATCCTACCAACAATGCATGACTTTTCTTCAGCTTCTTGCTAACTTTTACTACTGAAGAGAGTAGCAACTCAGACAAATAAGACGGTTAAAACAAACAAATCTGTCATCAAAAGGGTTTGTAATGATAGGACAAGGAGTAACGGGTTTAAGCTAGGAAAGGATAGATTTAGACTGGATATTAGAAAAAAGTTCTTTAATATGAGGGTGATAGATCAGTGGAATGGGCTGCCCAGAGAGATGGTGGAGGCCCCATCAACGGAGTCATTCAAGGTCAGGCTTGATGGGGCTCTGAGCAGCCTGACCTAGGTAGAGATGTCCCTACTTGTGTAGGGAGGTTGGACAAGATGACCTCTAGAGGTCCCTTCCAGCCTAAAAGATCCTACGATTCTATGATTCTGTTCTGTGCGAGGTGGGTAGGCAGAAACCGCCTAAAGAAACTTAACAGAGCTGTCCAAGAGATCCAGTATCAACCAGTACAGGTGGTTTCTACAGAGCATTTCCATCTGTCATGAAAAGCAGCTTATAGCAGTCCCTGAAATGAAAACCTATCTAAATTTCAAGTACAAAAACTGGGTGACATACTTTCTGAACAAAGTTAGTGACACATAATACATGGTAGGGATTAGTTGATCTTTCAAAAAGCCTTTGGGGATAAGAAGATAAACAACAGAAACACAGGGAAAAGATTAATCAGCCAATCAAGCAGAAGTAGCACGACTTCTTCACACTGTCTAGAGATAAGCCTGTGGAAGAAAGTGAACCTGCTTTTAAAAGGCTTATTTAAAAGAACTTCATCTACAAAAGCCAGCTCCTTCTGTTCATATTCTATGGTACCCTAGGCCCTAAGCAAATGTAAAGCTACTTATACTATCGTGATGTGAAAACCAATTCCCTCAAGCATTTGGATGAGGTGCTGCTACTTAGTACATTTTGCTTCAATACATTTAAATAACATGCATTCAAAATATATTGGTCAATACATTACAGAGTCACAGAATATTAGGGGTTGGAAGGGACCTCAAAAGATCATCTAGTCCAACCCCCCTGCTCGAGCAGGATCACCTAGATCAGGTCACACAGGAATGCGTCCAGGCGGGTTTTGAATGTCTCCAGAGAAGGAGACTCCACAGCCTCTCTGGGCAGCCTGTTCCAGTGCTCTGCCACCCTCACCCTGAAAAAGTTTTTCCTTATGTTTACCCGAAATGTCCTACGCTTCAGCTTGTACCCATTGCCCCTTGTCCTATCACTGGATGTCACCGAGAAGAGCCTGGCTCTGTCCTCCCAACACTCACCCTTTACATATTTATAGACATTAATGAGGTCACCCCTCAGTCTCCTTTTCTCTAGGCTAAAGAGACCCAGCTCCCTCAGCCTTTCCTCATAAGGGAGATGCTCCATTCTCTTAATTATCTTAGTGGCTCTGTGCTGGACTCTCTCCAGTAGCTCTCTTGTCTCTTTTGAACTGGGGTGCCCAGGACTGGATACAGTACTACAGGTGGGGCCTCACCAGCACAGAGGAGAGGGGGAGGAGAACCTCCCTCNAAGAGGGGCAGAGGGCCCAATATGCCATAATGACCCACTTCACAGGGAAGTCTGCTGCCTCCCTGGGACGTGGGTTAGAGATGTGTTGGACAAACTTCCTGCCCTAGTAAACCCCTCTGATTATTACCCCCTTTTAGTATTTCAGGTGGGCAGTGATGAAGTGGGTAGAAGGAGCCCAAAATCAATTAAAAGAGGTTTTAGAGCCTTGGGACAGCTGCTTAAGGAGTAAGGAATGCAGGTTGTGTTCTCCTCTATCCCTTCAGTGGCAATCATGAATGAGGAAATCAACAGGAAGAGACAACAGGTCAACTCATGGCTCTGGGACTAGTGTTATCAGCAGGGCTTTGGGTTTTTTGATTATGGGCAGCTATACAAGACACTTGGCCTGCTGGTGGCAGGTGGGATACACCTGTCCCAGAGGGGGAAAAGGATCTGGGGGCAAGAGTTAGCAGGGCTCATTGACAAGGCTTTAAACTAGATTCGAAGAGGGAAGGGGTTGTAGCTGGGTTTGTACCAGCGGGGCAGTGCTCTAGTATTAGAACTCTGACATGCCTATATACTAACGCAAGCATATTGGTAATCTACCGAGGACTGTAGATGGGGCACTATCTGCCACTAAAAATCATAAACAAAAATATTGAGCTACTTCTAAAACAGGGAAGCTCTGCAAAAAAGGTAAGAAAGAAAAGCTTTGGTGTACGTGCCTCTCCTGCAAAAGAAAGTGAGGGGAATAAAAAGCTCTTTCTTTCCAGATCTGAGCTGACTAGAATCTTCAGTGAAATACTCTTAGGACCCTTGAGATCATTGCATTAGAGACTAGAATGAAGCCATCTGGTACTTCTGAACTACAACTAGCAGTCTATACAAGCCACAGCTATATATCAAAAGAGGAAGACAGACATTGGATAGAAAAGGGAACTTTCATAAATATATAAGTTTTCTTGAGTCTTGGAAATGTTAAACTGCTGCCCCAAAGCTTATAGTTATTGGTAGGATATTTTTTCTTTGCAGCTTTTTTCCTGAACAAGATAAATATTAATAATGAAGGAAAGAAGGCACATATCTCTCCTAGAACTGAGGCCTCATCTGTCCTTTCTAGAGAGAGATACCAAGACCAAGCAATCAAAGCCCTGCTTGAAAGAATTGGTTGCAGAGGTCTGGGGAAGCGTTCTAGAGTGCAGTCTTTAATTACAGATGTGAAAACTTCAGAAGAAATCTTAGGGAACACAGTCCTTCTGGAGTAGCAACAATGGCCTCAGTTTTACAACATTCAGATATATCTAGTGCCAACTGATCCTTTGAGTGCAAGAGCTTAGTTCATTCTTTGAAGACTATAGAAATGTTTTTCCTCCAGCTGGGAAACATTATCACAGAGAAAATTGTTAGGTATGTCTAGCAGAGCCTGACAGCTACTAATCTCTATTCAGAGACAAGGTCTTAGAAAAGATCTTTGTCCTACATACATTCAGCTTTTACTTTAGGCTAACCATAGCTTTTAGATAACTGTCATGCTATAAATTTGATTGCAAGTCCTGAAGGCAACTTTACAGAAAAAAATAACTGAAGAAAGGAAGCCCCTGATAAAACTGTATCAAGACTGAATTCCAGGAAAATGTTGCCAAGAAACTTATAGCCAGAAGAAGAAAGCAACACTTAATCTTCTAGAGCTACAAAGAAAAGCAGCATTTCCTTCTAAGACTCTCTCCCAGCCTTGAGAGCAACATGCAAGCAGTAAATTACATCTGTTTGAGGGAAGGTTCTAACCACTTTGGAAGCAAACAACTCTGAAAATAGTACACTGATGTTCAGCATGGGAACACACACATCAGAAGCTGGTTTTGCTTCTGGGAAGCTCGTGGTAATACAACACTGCAGCTAGACTTTCTTCTCTATCTGTACCTCCAAAGGTGGTGGCGTCAACGTTATTTGCACTTGACATATCAAGGACTGTAAAAGAAGGACTGAAACAAGCCTGTGCTATACATTTGGTAACAGATCAGTCAGCACTGCAATAAAAGAACATCGCTTTGACCAGTTCCAGCACCTCCCTCCAGTCTGTTGCTGCTGCACATAGAATCAGAAGCACTGCACTGGTCTGAATCACAGATGCAACAACTGTGTACAAAGAACCATTAATGTAGTGGTAGCACTGTGGAACCACTTATGCTGACCGCTGTAAAACCAGTAAGTAGTGACAAAAATCTTTTGACACTAGCTGCATTTATCAGATGATGCTCCAGTGCTAGAAATCAGTCTTCCCACACTGCTCTCTGCTACCAGTTGTCAGGAGCAGCTTCCCACTGGGTCTGTGTTACAGATTCAGCAGGCTTTGATTAAGTGCTAACGAAGAGCAGCAACAGACAAGAGAACTTTGTTACCAAATTGTAGAGTTTGAGCCATCTTACTCCTCAGCATACTAAGAATTAAATGCATGGTAACAGAGGCTGATACACACTTAGGACCTTCTGCCCCTTCTGAACAAGCTAAATGTATTTTCATATACCTAGAGTCCAAATACAGGTGACAAATGTTTGAAAGATGTCTTTTATGCACTGAAGTCAGAAATAAAAGTAATACAAATGAATTAATGAATTATCTAGAGATAAAGAACACGCAGATTTGTCAAGTCTTAGAAATTAGTTTCTACAAGGTTACAACGACAATTTAATTTTTACAGAACCCAGCTTCCTAGCTGGCACAGCTGGATGATTATAAACACAGCTGGGTGAGAGGCCACAATGCCAGGCCACTGCACTCACTTTTGAGCCAGGCTAGGTCTGTGGTGACAAGTTTTGTTTGGAGGGGTTTTCCTTTTTCCTCTGCTAACAAACAAAAAGGCAGCATGTAGGAAAAAAAAAAGGTTTGAAAATCTGCTTTTACATAACCCATACTCAGCCATATCAGCTCATCATAAGGGCGTTCAGAAAATAGAACTGTGCTGCTTCGCTTTCTTATAAAACAGTGTATCAAGGCTCATGAGCAGTGTAAACAAAATAATATAGGTGTTTTACATTCACACTCCAAAACAAGAACAGTAAAATTAGAGCTCATTTCCTTGGACAAAATTAACGGACTACAGCTATCCTGTCACAAAATAACACAGCTGACGTTAGGCAATGATCTTGTAATTTGTTTCACATTTAAATTTTCCTAGAGTTGGTTTAAGATACTAGACAAGTTTGGATTTTCCTTTAAAGTATTTAAATTTTTTGTTGGCTAGACAGACTTTCCTATGAGTCTATACTTAATTCTATTATAATCCTCATTATTTTTGGGTGAACATTGACAGGTATAAAACTTACTCAAACCTAGTCTGCCAGCCATGAACAACCAGAAACCCCAGCAAAATCCTCCTCCTTTCCCAAGCCATTAGTAGTTAATAGAAAGATTTGGGCTAAGCATATATTTTAGTTCTTTTCCATGTCCCACAGAGGCAAAAAACATGTTGAAACTCATTAGGAAGTGCCTTAATTATCTGAAATAGCAGGAAAAAAAAAAAAAAAAGCAGCTTATTTTAGGAAATGGTTTATTCTCACAGAGAGAAAAGGAAAAAAAAAAATTTTAAATATTGTCTTAATTTCAGTGATGTCTATATTTCCTAAAGAAGTTTTAAACCCAGAACAGACACTTTATTGATAAAATACATAGAGAATAGAAATATTGCAACTGTTAGAGAAAACTTAGGATGTAACCAATTTAACTAGGATTTAAGAAATATTGGATGGGAAAACAGAAGAGGGATTTGAAGAGTGTAAGTTGTTAAACAACAGGCAAGAAACTTCAGCAACTATGTTTCATGAACCTGGAAATAATGATTGGATTACCACAAAACCAGCAAGAGTATGAGCTAAAAGTAAGACTCTGAATGAGACTGTGCTTTATTTCCTACTGATGAATTTCCCTGCAATAAAGCTTGACCTTATTGAAGGAGTTCAAATAAATAAGTTACTCCAACACCTTGAAACCATGTCTTCATAAGAGGCAAGAAATGCATAGGTATGATCGCTTTTGTGTACTACATACTTTAGAGATTCTGAAGTAGCCTCATGTGTTGATGATGCTCCTCTTACATTATTACAGAATCACAGAACAGTAGGGGGTGGAAGGGACCTCAAAAGATCTAGTTCAACTCCCCTGCCAAAGCAGATTCACCTAGAGCAGGCAACACAGGAACATGCCCAGGTGGGTTGGGAAAGGGAGAAGGAAACTCCATAACCTCTCTGGGCAGCCTGTTCCGGTGTTCTGTCACCCTCACAATAAAGAAGTTTCTCCTCCCGTTGAGGTGGAACTTCCTTGTGTTCCAGTTTATGCCTGTTACCCCCAGTCCTATGACTGGGCATCACTGAAAAGAGACTGGCCCTATCCTTTTGACACTCACCCTTCAGATATTTATAAACATTGATCAGATAATGTTTGGTAATATAATCGATATTATCTGAAACAGCCTAAGGTACCTTGTTACAGTGACACTCATGAAGTCGCTAGGTCAAATCTGGACTTGCCAGAAGCAAAATACAGAGACTTTTAAAGATCTCCATAAATAAAACACCTCATATCAGGTCACATTTCATTAATTATCCAAAATACATCACATCTATGCATAACAGAGGGTGAAGACTTGGATTTGAGGTTTCTATTTGTACACATGGAAGAACTGGTAGATTCAGATTAGATTAGGAAGAAGTTCTTCACCATGAGGGTGGTGAGGCACTGGAACAGGTTGCCCAGAGAGGTGGTGGAAGCCCCATCCCTGGAAAGGCTGGATGGGGCTCTGAGTAACCTGATCTAGTGGGAGGTGTCCCTGCCCATGGCAGAGGGGTTGGAACTAGATGATCTTTAAGGTCCCTTCCAACCTTGACGATTCTATGATTCTAACTGCAGTAAGTGATCTTATCTGCACCCTGAGAATCCTAAGGAATAATTTTTATTAACAACCGTGAGCCTTTTTTTTTTGACATTTCAACATCTAGATCTCTGCCCTGATTTTCTTTTTTTTTTTTTAATAAAGTATTCATTCTCACTAATTGTCTTTCAATTGTAAGCATGGTTATGCAAACAAGGCATAAGCATTCAAAGAACCACCTCAGTTCAACACAGGCAACATTCCAGTGCTTTCAGCATCAAGAGAAAAGGACCATAAACTTCCAACTTTGAAAAATAAATCAGTGGGAAAGGTGGATAGTGCCACCATGTGGCATAAAGAGAACAAAATCAAAAGTTTCTATATTAAAGAAAAGTCAATGTACCAAGAAAATAATTTCTATCACAACTTTAATTATTGTTATCTACTATCCTGTTAAATTGCTGCAGCAAAACTTGTAACACAGATGTCAGTCGAATCTCAGAAAGCTGAAATTGTCCTGTAGAGTTTTAATAAATCAGAGCACATTAAGTGTACAATGAAGGAAAAGACTCGTAAATGAAAGTTAACAGGATTAATCTCAATTATGACCAGATGACATAAAATAATGCTGAAGCACATAAATGCACAAATTTTGACTACTTTTTCTAATTCAATAAAAAAGAGAAATGAAAATAATATGAACTACACAGGCGAATCCTGTATAGTTAATATTGCTTTACATGTAGTTATTCCGTAAGTAAATTTCAAAGGACAGGGTAACTATAGGATAATTTTAGAAGTAATAAAATGACAGTAGCATTTAAATCCCTGCTAACCATGACTTGGATAAATATACTCTGGGTACCTGAAACTGTCTTATCACAACTCCAGATTTATGCAGAACTGAGCTAAAATACAAATCATCCTAGCTGTATATATACTAAGAGTACTATAAATATTCATAAATACCTTAAAAACAACATTATCCTTATAACTGCTTCTGCTCCTTTACTCTTTGAAAATAAAAATCAAATATATTGAGATAATTTGTTTCTCTATTTCTGGCATGTATACCTTACCTGAAACCAAATTCCCTTTTTCTTTAGTATAGAAATAAATAGGAAAATTAAAATATAAAAAGTTGAAAAGCCTAACAGGGAAGACACACTCCAAAGAATTCTTAAAAAAATGCATTTTTATATCATCAAAGCAAAAGGTGAAGCAAATTACTATCAAGGAATCACCGTGTCAAAAACTACACACTACACACTGAACCATCATGTCTCCAGCTACTGCTGGATGGATCTTCTGTCTCAGCTTGCTCACCTTGAACCTTGCTCCCAGAAGAGTCTATCCTGAGCCTGCCTTGAACCTTGCCCCCTTGCTAGGAGTCTATCCTGAATAGTCTCATGAGCAGATCTTACAGGGCAGCCATACCAGAAAATTAGCTGCTATAGAAGGACATATACAGCACATTTCCCCTTTCCTTCCCTCCCTTCTTGCCCTCTCCTCCCTCCAGTGATTTTTATACAGCAAAAACCCTTTTATATCTTATTCATGATTAATGATTTGGAGAATGAGGGGTTTTTTTATTTTTTATATATATATATATATATATATATATTTTTTATTATTTTTTTTACACAGTTTCTTAGCTGAGATAATTAAGGTGCACAGACCTCTGTCAGACACTTCAGTTGGGATTTGTAGTCACTTAGTTCTTCCGTTAGGCATTCATTTTTGGTCTGTAGATCACTTAGCTCTTTTCTTAAGGAATGGACTGCTTCATAGAATCGGATCTAGAAAAAGACAACATATATTCAGAACAGAGACTAGCAAAACTGTAATCACAAAACTACAATCCCAAAACCAAATCAGCTTGTTATTTTATGGCAATAATTCACCAAATGATTTCTAGTGTACACCAGGAACCTGGTTGAGGCTGGGGAGTGTGTAGGGAAATGTGAAAGCAAAGATAGTGTCTTTCTCTGGCCTTTGACAACAGCAGTGAAGAAATAATCAGTTTGTGTTTGGCACTGAATAAAAACAATGAGGAATAAAGGTAAACATGTATGTTCAACTAAGGCAGCTCCCAGTCGGGCTGCCCAGTTAAAAAATACAGCTGCTAACAGATGACTTGTTCCCCTCTCTTACTTGTGTCAACCCCAGACCCTATTTGATTAATAGCATATAAAGCGAAAAAAAAAACACCACACAAAATTTCCTTAGCAATAAACCAACTTAACTTGTTGACTTCTCCCAAGCCAATATAAATTTTTATGGATGTGTAGAAATGGAGAGAGATTAGTTCTGCTTCCTGTCAATTCAGAGTGCAGAATCTGTACCCCGAGAAACACCGGAGCAAGCACAGAGCCAGGAGGCATTGGGACCCATGCACCACACGCACCCTTTCAGCGGTTACACGTTGCTGTATGGGCCCAGCTGCACTGTGCAACCAAGCCTCTGAAAGACTCAACTCTGCCAAATTAACACTGAAAAAAAGCCTTGTAAAAGGATTTAAAATAATAATTAAAAATCAATGAAATCTATAACACATACTCCTTCTTCCCGACTCCAGGTATAGTCCCAACCAAATCAGCCTCAGATCCATAAAAGTTAACCAGAACATTTCTACTGAGCAAGAAAATATACTAGAAAACACAGTAGTAAACCCACAAAATCAGTAGCAAAAAACCCTCAACAGAACTAAAAGACAAAACAAAGAAGAAAGAGCTTTTTTGATATACACCCACACACACGTACACAGAGGTTATTACTCACAGATTTACTTGATACCTTAAAATGTTTGTTTTGAGGGTTGAAAAGAGAAGAATAGATAATTAAGGACTCTCTTCACACAAAAGCTACTCCATACCCCCCATCATTAACACTTTGTTTGATATATGATTAAAGAAGAAATACAAGGCAAGAAAACATAGATCAAGTAAGCATTCAAGAGCAAGGTGTACTACACTTCCATGCAGAAGGAAGACAGATCTCTGTGCTGCTACCTGTAAATAGCAGAAGACAAAGAGAATTCCAGGTATATTCCATATAATTGACAGCATGTAATTCTAAAAAAACACAGAAGCCATGGAAATTTGCAATGCAAACATAGGTGTAGCTTGCTTTATACATTAAAGCAAGAGTACAACATGACTGGGAGATTAGCAGTAAGGCAGGAAAATAAAATTTCCTAAGAAGTGGTGGGGTTTGGGGGGTTTTGTTTTCAAGCTTTTCCAAATCCTGTGCTTCTTCAAAGTTGCAGTTGGTTAAATTTGTTGTACTCAACAAGAGAACTTCATGTTTCATTCTTAGGCTTAGATCCAAAGCAAATATAAATTAAAATAGGACATGTGCTATAAATTTACTTTTTATTAAAAAATGCAAGCTTTCTCATACTACAGTTGATATTTTCCTTCTTTTTAAGAGGGCAACAAGGGACTCTCAATTCGTTATGTCTAAGTTTACACATAAAATGAACAAAATTAAGGATGTTTTTTCAATCTACAATTCAATCAAACCCAAAATAAGGTATAATCATTTTTCATTCATGTTCTGAAAATTCCAAACAACAAATTGAAACATCAGATGCTACAGTGAAAACTAAAAATTGTCTTTCTATTTTGGGAAGTGAACTAACTGCATATTATTGACTTATTTTATGTCTTCGTTACTTGATTACTTCTTGCAGTTTTCTATCCCTTCAGTATTTAAGAAGCTTTATCATGTCCATCTGTGAAAGCACATTGCTTCTAATGAAATCAAACAGTGAAGTTAGTTTTGTGGATTTGTTCTAACTTCCAAACTACAACAGGCTTCAACTACTTCCTTAGGAAAAAAATTTAAAAAAAAAAAAATCTTTATAAATGTGCATGCAAAGCAGTGAGCAAGTACAATTTTAGTCTCTTAACTACTGCTTCCACTGACCACAATGTTGGTCTGTCTGGATTCTTTAAGAACTTAACTGATTACATCTGAGACTGAGCAACAAATTTCAATCAAATTCTCTTTCTTCTTTCCCAAAAAAAGTGATTACAATTTTTTTAATTAAAAATAACCTTGATTGTCACTATTTGATAACCATTTAAAGCATTGCAGGTTTTTTTGAAACCACACCTAGCTTCTCCCTTAAGTACTTGTATTTTTATTGTGATTTCCCTTGGAAACTAACATGCCATGGTGCTACATGTAAGGTTGTTGTGGTTTGGGAAGTACAACACATTAGCCAGTATCAAACCAAGATGACATGGGATATAGGCATCATAAATAAACTTATCTGCACAGTCTTCCCAAGATTAATCCATGGTAGTAATAAAGTGCAAGTGAACGCAGCAGATGAGGGGAAGATTGTGGCAGAAGTTCAACTGTCACTGTTATTTAACTTGCTCGGTGGCCAATAAACATTCATGTAACTCAGCAGTCAAATCACACATTGCCTCTTGCAAATCAATATAGCAGAAACAAAAACTACCATAACAAGATTTCAAAAAAGAACTCAGTATCTTAAAAATTACAAATTCATGTAGGTGTGCTGTAAGGAAGAAGTCATCATGTTCGAGGCAATTTTTAAAAACTCTTAGCGTGTGTCCACTACTTTTTATGGAAAACTAGAATCAAACTAAGAATAGGTAGGTGCAGAGGACGAAAAAGTTGGCTTTTGTTAAATGAAGTTATGTGAACGTAGTTAGTTGCCTTCTTAAAGGCCAACTGACCTGTAGTTAGCAAAATTATGTAATTGAAAGACATGGCAAATAGAACAGGATTAAACAGAATTTACAGATACCGTTTTAAAATAACTTAGTGAAGAATTTTTACAGGGGAGTATACGAGCAGCTCACTTGAGCTGGTGCTTGGCAGCTGAATCACTTAATTTCTTTGTTCAAGACCCTAAAATGCTTTAAACTTCTGCACATACTGTTTTAAATATTCTTATAAATGGTTAAAAAAAAATCTCTATTTTTACATAAGTTCAGAACAAAAATGTGTTATAAAGACGCTTAAAACATTTTTCATTTGTCATCATCATTAACATTAAAACTTGCCTAGTTTTTCCTCTAACGTCACTATTGCACCACTTTGTGGAAGAACAGTGAAAAACATCTCTCATTTGTTTTAATTCTAGTATTTTAAACTTGTGGTATCTCTATATAAAAAAATCTGTACTGAAGCACTTCCTGCTGTTTATCCAGCATACCAGGTTTCAGATAAAGTGTGAACACCATATATAAATTTACTTCTATCCTGGAGAATTGTAAGGCGGTATTTTATAATTGATAAATAGAAAAAAAAGGGCCTGGAAATTTCGCACTCAAGTTTTCTCTAAGCAGAAATCTTTTTCACCAAGGAGAATTCTACATTAATATCAGTAGACTATACTAATAGTCCACACAGATCAGAGATTTTATCTGCCTAAAAAATGTACAATTCCTCCTTGGGTAAGGAAAGAAGAAAACAGCATCAGAAAAATGACTTTTTCCCTTCAACATAGAATCATAGAATGGCTTGGGTTGGAAGGGACCTTAAAGATCATCTAGTTCCAACCCCCCTCCCATGGCAGGGACATCTGCCACTAGACCAGGTTGCTCAAGGCCCCACGCAACCTGGCCTTGAACACCTCCAGGGATGGAGCACCCACAACTTCCCTGGGGAACCTCTTCCAATGACTCACCACCCCTTCAGAAACCAAATGGATAGTCAGACGGGATATGCATAAAAAATCTGTTGATACAGAAGCTGGGAAACTATAGAACAACTCAAAGTAATGAGAAACAATCACTGAGCTTAAATGATACTCAGCTTCACAATGATCCTGTTGGCAAAGGAAGTTGAGAGAAGCAGCGGAAAACAGCATCTACAAGTACAGTATATCTGTAGAATGTCTTCTCCAGAAAAAAAGAAAATAAAAATAATTTGGCCGCCAAAGGACTTTTCCAAAAGAAAATGGGTAAAGAAGAAAGGGACTTCACTGAACACCTAAGTAGTGGAGTTTGAGTCACAGACAAAAGTAGCAGTTACTAGCTACATGCAAGAGTAAAAGAAAGGTAGATTAAGGGTAGAAGGTGGCTGTGACTCACCTCTCTGGCTTCACATCTTTTTTAGAGCCCCTTTCTGCTCACAAATACAATCTAAGCACTCTAATTGTGCTGTGACAGCTTCACTGAAAGCAGCTGGCAAGGTTACTAACTCCTGATGTCTGTCCTGCCTGGCTACACGGTCTTTTGTACTATCAATCAGCTCCTGAGGTCCTGAATCTTCCTGCACACCAATTTCAAGAGAGCTGACATGGATTTCAGTTGGCATAAAAAAAAAAAAAAAAAATCTGCTTTTTTGACCATAGTGGTGCAGGAATCAACAAAAAACCCTCAAATACTTCTACAAAGAGTAGTGGGTACAGTAGACAACTAGGGGGTAATAACCTAACAGGCCCCAAACTAACCATTCTTGTTTTATCACTCAGAGCCTTAAGATTTTCCTAGTACTTTCAAAACTCCAAGTTTTGGAATGATGTTCCCAAGAATATTCTTTATATAAGAACAACAAGTTTTACTTCTCTGTAAATATCTAGAGCACAGCATACCATGCCTTTTATCCAGAACTCATCCACCCAGCATTTACACCTCAGCAAATGCACTAAGCTTTTTAACAGTGTATTATTTACAGCTTCCTTTATAACTAACTCTATAGATAAGTACAATGTTTGGTTAAGGTTTACATGTCTAAATCCTCTTCATTCTCAGAAGTGAGCCAGTATGCTCTGGATATGTCCCACAGTCTGTGAAGGCAGTCTTGATTGCAGAGTACCGCCTTACCCCTCCATCTACTCATAAGCCATAATTAATAAACTTCTTAAACCAAGAAATGAGTCTTATATTATACTTCAAGGCACACCATCTCCTGTGTTTAGCCAAATAGGACAGTATACAGGAAAGGTTAAGAGATGTTTGCAAGACCCATCTCAACTTGTGGTTCTGGCAAGCTGTTTCAAATTTCTATGTTCAGCCTCCTGTATTTCATATCAACAGTGTGTGCCCACCATTGAATTGTAATAGCCCATTTGCTCAACCTTCTCAAGATACATCATCAGTTCTACTCTCTTTAATGCATCAGAGTCTGGGATTAAAAAGTTACCCTCTTTACTGGAATCCAGTCATGATGGACTGATTCAAAATCACATCTGTCATTGAATGTCCTTCATTTCTAATTGGGGAAGAGAATTCTAGGAGTATAGACTGGTTTCTGCTATATGCACATCCTTTAGTTCTAAACAAAAGCAATTTACAGCTTGTGATGGGTTGGCCCTCACCAGCAGCCAAGCACTTATATCGCTGCTCACTCACTTGCTGCCTCCAGTGGGAGCAGGACAGAGGAAAGAGCACGTAGAAAAGAAAGGAAACTCAGGTGTCAAGTTTTCTCAACAATTTAATTAGTGAAGAAAAGAGAGAAGTAAAAAAAAAAAAAAAAAGCCTTGCAACAACAATCACTCACCACCTCCCACAGGCAGATGGATGCCCAGGCAGCCTCTGAGGAATAACCACCTTGGAAGCCACCCCCACCACCACCTCCTCTTCTCCTCTTTCTTCCTCTACCTCCAGTTTATATTGCTGAGCATGAAGTTAGATGGTATAGACTATTCCTTTGGCCAATTTGGGTCAGCTGTCCAGCTGCGTCCCCTCTCAATCTCATGACCATCCCTAGCTTGCTGGGGACAGAGGGAGGCAGAATGGGGGAAAAGAGAAAGCCCTGATGCTATCTATGCAAGCACTGTCCAGCAATAGCCAAAACACTGGCGTGCTATCAACCCATTTTAGCCACAAAATCAAAGCACAGCAAGATTCAGGCTACTGTGAAGAACATTAACCCCATCTCAGCCAGACCTAGGACACAGCTATGTTTTAAACCACAAAACACAATACTCACTGAAACGTATTCAGGGATAGAAAGCTGATCTTCAGGAAGAGCCTTTAGCGTCTCATAGCAATCATCTGTTAATTCCAAGTCTCGCAAGCTACGACGAACATCTCCAGCCCTCTCCCTTAATTGACAATTTATTTCCTCCAGTTCCTTCTGTCTCAATAGAGCAGTTTCCATTTCTTGTTTCATTAGAGCCTGATGTTTTCTTCAAGATTGATTTGAAAACAGAAGACATTAAGTAGTGAGTAACAAGTGACAAACTTTCAAAATACCCTGGCAAGGGAGTAGTTCTGTTCATTTTGCAGAGGGGAAAATTTACAGAGGGGTTCTGTAATTATAGTATACACAAGAGTGTATATCACCATGGTTACACAATCATATATATCAAAATCCAGAAGCTTCATAGTCATTGACAATACAAAGCTGAATCTGAGAAGTGGCAATAAATACCCACAAATACTGACCTGAATTTAGAAATCATTCTTAATTTACCAATTAAAAGGTTAAAAAGATGAAAAAGCAGAACATATTTCCACACAAACCCCAAGAAACTAGTAAGTCACCAAATAAAGCAATAGTAACTTCAATTTGTGTCTTACTAAGTTTCAACACATACATGCTTATGGTCTATTCCACACCCAATCCTTCATTTTCTACCCAGTGTAACACACAAAGTTAGGGTCCTTCTAAAAAAAAAAAA
>VYZX01013489.1:33332-44770 GCA_013401335.1 Brachypteracias leptosomus
AAAAAAAATCTCACAAACACCACTACACTTCAACAAGCAACCTCACCTCCAGCCTTAAAACATTATCTTTACTATTACTACCAATGACAAGGTATTATATGGCAAGAGAAACTACACATCGCTTAGAAATGTTTCAAAGTGTTTTCTTTATTCAAATTAAAGGTGACTGATCTACTTTTTCGGAAGTTTTTTATTTCATTTGAATATATTTTCAAGAGTTACAGCTTTCTTCAAAATGCAGTAATTTCTACATTATTTTAAAAGTAATATTAAAAATATTACCTAGTATCATAAAACTATGTTTGCCTCACTGGCTTCAAAAAGGCAAAATAAAGTCCCAGGTCAGCGAAGCAGCCACACGAGGGCATATTTGCACATAGTGTACAAGTCTGTTAAACGGGTACAAAACTGAAGTAACAGGAAAACTAATGAAAATATTGGGGAAAGGAAAGTAGTTCAACTTTTTTATGCCTATTCATAATAATTTGCACATCACTACTTTCTTACTGAGCACTCCTCACATAACTCAACTATGGTCAACATCAAAATACTCCATTCTGGTGCAAATAAACACACAGAATGATATTTTTCTGACAGTCAGCTGCTCTTAGTTGAAAAACTTTGCTGTAACTAATCTCAGGTCTGGCTTCATATCTCCTAAATCTGTTCCAGGTTTCCTACAGAATATGACTTTGAATTAGTCACACCCTGTAAGCAGGTGCATCGTTTACTTTAACGTGAGACTATCAACTAACACTCTTGCTTCACAGGTGTTACAATGTTAAAATGACAAAGTAACTTGCAGAACCCTGCTAGTCAGTCTATTTTCAGGTATAGGTTAACCCAAATATCTCAGAAAAGCAAGATGAAAAGTAAATTTCTACATCATCAACTGAAACTATTTCTGACCAATAAGCCATCTAACTAGAAGTGTTAAACATTACCCCCTTACCTTTCCCAAGCCATCTAGGCTGCAGAGTTATTAAAAATTAAGTTTAAATTCATGGAAAGTCTGATCCCTTTACCTACTCATTCCACTCTTTACTGGTTTTAAGAAGGTTCTAACCTCCAGTTCCTATTGAATTTTTAATCCAGGTAACAATAAAACCAAATCCACAAGCTTCAGCCAGGAGAGCTGAATTCAAATTTACTTACATGCCAATTAAATATGTACATTCCATTTTCCAAATAAAAATACTAATATAATCTGCAAAAAAAATCCTATTCCTGCAATTCATAAGCACTAGTTTCCATTAACTGTTCATTAATTTATATTCCTAAGTTATTACAGATGAAGTTCTTAATTTTACTTCCACCATACCTGGCATCATCTTGCTGTAATGCCAGATGACTATCCAGTTGCAAAGACAACAGCTGCTTCTTATGGAGTGCATCACAAAGCTTCTCTTCTAGCTCTTCAATCTAATTACAAAATAATACAAGTATGAAATGAAGAATTTACCTTGATTATTTTTTAAAAATTATTTTACAAAAATAAATTCAAAGAAAAAAGTGGAGAGCAAGCTCAATCCCCTGGGAATTGTAATAATGAATGTCTATCAAGACCTCTAAATATTCTAAAGCTTCCTAAAATATGATATGGATTTTGCCCTAATGGACTAAAAATAAAAAAGACAGTTCTAAAATTGATCTTTTTCAGCCAAATAGCTACTTGTTCAGCTAATTTCAAACTAAGCTTAAATTCAGAACAGCAAAACAGTGAAAGCCACAGTGAGTATATAGTAGGTTGTAAATGGGGACTGCATACAAACATGGCAAAGTTTTCACACTTATTTTCACGCATCTCAGGGGAAACTGTACACAACAAAATCTCCTACTATTGGAATGTTGGTATATTCTAACCACATCTTCATTAATAGATCAATGAGTAGTATTCAGATTACATTTTCTATTATTCCACAAATTCAGGCTACAAGCCCTATTAAGCTGCTCACTCAATGACAAAATTATTCTTTATTTCTGAAAGAAAGCAGGTCTTTTTCCTTTGTTTTTAGAAAAGGAAAAGCTAATTCAATCCAACCTCATTCATTTATATAATCGCAGAACCATTTAGGTTGGAAAAGACCTATAGGATCATCAAGTCCAACCTTTGTCCAACATCTCCCTGATCCCTAGACCATGGAAGCGCCACATCTACTTGCTTTTTTAACACCTCCAGTGATAGTGACTCCACCACCTCCCTGGGCAGTCTGTTCCAATGTCTGATCGCTCTTTCAGTAAAGAGTTTCTTCTTAATGTCTAATCTAAACCTCCCCTGGTTCAACTTGAGGCCATTACCTCTTATCTTGTCATTAGTTACTTGGGAGAAGAGCCCAACACCAGCCTCACTACAACCTCCTTTTAGGTACTCATAGCGAGCAATGAGGTCCCCTCTAAGCCTCCTCTTCTCCAAGCTAAACAGTCCCAGTTCCCTCAAAGTAAGTATAATGACTTAGATAAGTCAGCTAAGTTTTCCATCTTTGTTTCCTCCTTTTCTCATAAAAAAATCCAAACATCACCCCCCACCCCCCCCCCCAAAAAAACCCCCCCACAACAACTCCAACAACTAAGTAGGCTTCCAGTATGCAATTCACAGAAACTTTTCTGAACAAGTTTCTGCCATACTCTAATAGCACCAGAAACAACAGATTATACATCAAAAGGAACAACACTTCTTACCTTGGTCATATATTCTATTTTCAAGTTGTGAATCATCAAATTTTTTTGAGATAATTCTATTTTAAGTGCCTGAAGATTATTGAGCAACTCTTTCCGTTCAATCAGCTGCTTAGTGATTTTAACAGTGCCTTCTTTCTCTTCAGAGGAAGAAATATCATCGGTTGGTATTGTAGTTTCCAAGCTAATATCTTCAGCCTCCATGGAGCTAGAAATATTTACTTTCTTGATTTTCTTGGAGCTTTTATGCGACATTTTCTCCACTATTTGCAAAGCTTTATTAAGTAATACTTTGAGACGAGCACCCTGAAGAATCAACTGTAAGAATCAAAACAATTAAGTGAAAGGCATTATGTCATCATGAAAAATTAACCAGTTAAGACCACTAAGCAATACTTCTTAGCATCACACAAATACATTTTTTGTTTATCCACGAAAAACATTTTAAGGAGCTCTGAAGAGGGCAGTTGCCTGAGGACAGTCTTTCTAAATAATTATTAACAAGGGTTTTGACTGCAATAAACTAAATACTGGTACAAATACGAGTATTACTACTAACACGTAGCTAAATCAAGATGTGCACCTGCAATTCATACTGTCAGAAGAGCATGCACTGAAAACTCCCAAGACTCATCAGGTATATAGTGCCAGAGAACATCCAATAAGGGGTGTAACAAGACTTGCTGGAGAAAACGGTAAAGGAATACTTTGATGGCCACCTTTGTCTTCTCTGAAGTAGCTCCGTTGTTCAGAACTGGTTAATTTACTTAAGCATCACACACGCTTTTCCAACAACTTGGTGTGTACCACAGCTTTTACTGAAAAGATGTACAGACTAACGCCCACTGTTCAAAGTCCTGCAGACAAAGGAGATCACAGAATGCTTTAGGTTGGAAAAGACCTTTAAGATCATCAGGTTCAACCATTGACCCAGCACAGCCAAGTCCACCACTAAACCATGTCCCTCAGCACACCTACACATCTTTTAAACATCTCCAGGGATGGCGATTCAGTCACTTCCCCAGGCAGCCTGTTCCAGTGCTTTGCAACCCTCTTGGTGAAGGAATTTCTCCCAATATCCAACCCAAACCTCCCCTGTCACTACTTGAGGCTGTTTCCCTTTCTCCCAGCGCTTGGTACTCGGGAGAAGAGACCGAGGAGACGCTGCCCCCAGAGCCCAGGCCAGCGCCAGCCCGCCGGGGTCTAGCTCTCCCGGGCCGTCGCCACCCCGGTTCCCCTCGGCAGGAGCAGCCGGGTAGAGAAAACGCTGTTCCGGACACCCAGCTCAACGGAAGACAAGGAGCCGCTGCCCGACCAGTAACAGCACAGGCCAGTAAGGAAAACCAACCCGAGCCCAACACTCGTCCCACCGACCTCTTACCTCCGCCGGCGGCCGCGGGCCCGGCTGCGCAAGCGCACTTCCAAGCGGGGCGGCGGGGGTGGGGCCGTGTGCCGCCATCACTACGGCGACCGGGGCGCCGCCGCTTCCCGCGCTCTGTCGCGCGACACGATGGGAGGGCGGAGCTTCCTCCTCTTCTCTCCTCCCCCCCCTCGCTCACTCGCGGTGCGTTCCGGGAGGCGACGGCGGCGCGGGAGGGTAGGTTCTGGGGGCGTGCGCCATGCTGACCTCGCGGACCTTCCTGAAGCGCACGCGGGCGGGCGCGGTGGTAAAGGTGGTGCGGGAGCACTACCTGCGCGACGACATCCCCTGTGGCGCCGCCGCCTGCGGCCTCTGCCCGCCCCAGCCCGCCGGGACCGGCCCCGGGACCGGCCTCGAAGCGCAGCCCAGCGGCGCCGCCAGCAACCTCTGCCCTGGGCCGCACTACCTCCTGCCCGACACCAACCTCCTCTTGCATCAGGTGAGCGGCTTCCGGAGGCGGGTCCGAGAGGGAGCGGGCGGCAGCTGCCTCAATGGCGCCGCAGACCCGGGCGTCCGGGCGGGCCGCCGTCTCCCCCTGGGCCCGGCCGTGCGCCCCGCGGAGCCTTTAGGCTCTAGCCTTGATTAAATTCGTATGGAAGTGAAATCATCCCGCGGCCCTTGGGCGTGGGGGCTCGGGCGTCGGTGGTGGAGAGTCGCGTTTAGCAGCGCGGTACCGGGCTCGGCTCGTCCCGTTGTTGCTCGTGTTTGCGTGATCACAGCACGGGTAGTGTTTTCTTTCACTGCCAGCTACCGAGGAGGCCTTCAGCATCACCCGCTCTAAGTCTGGTTTTAGACTCTATTCCGGTTTTGTGTTTTGCTGCCTGAACGGTAGGAATAAAGAACAGCACTTTCTTTGTTTATTGTGGTCTTTTTTGGAAAGTCTGGCAAGGAGAGCGAGTATACTCTGAAGCAGTGGTCGGGATCTTCTGGTGGTCACTGAATTTTCCTATCAACCTGAGTTTTCCTAAATACACTCTGCTTTTCAGAGACTGTTGTAGGCTTATGTTCTTTATACTGTGATGTAGATTGCAGGTAATGAATAGAGGCTGCAAAAGCATCCCATATACAATTTTGGAAGCATGGAATGAACTTGCTCTATAGCTCCATCACTAGTTGTGCGAAAGCTTGAGTCTGGGCAGTGAAGACATTAGAATTACAAGATGAGAAGCAGTGAATTTCAAAGCTCAATGTTTTACTTTTTTTTTTTTTTTTTTTTAATTGCTTTTGAATAGATTTGTAGAAAGTAAAATAGCCCTGTGCAGACATTGGAGACTGGATGTAAGTCATAAATCCTAACATGGATTACTCAGGAGAGAGGCACAACACTTGCTTGTTTTAGCAGTTGCCCATCCCAAAAGTTGTAATGGCTTTCTTTCCAAAACAGCAAGTCAAGGGGGATGTTTTCAGCCTGCTGCCCTTGAACAACTTGTTGTTTGTTTGTAAGCAACATACTGTAGAGCACTCTGAGAATATGTTAGGGTACACTGCCATGAACTGAAGCAACAGGGATTAGGAGGTCTTGTTAACAATAGGAAAAGGTTTTACCTGGCAATTTGAGTGCTGGCACTGCAATGGCTAGACTTGGCCTGGTAATTCAGCTTATACATAGAATAATACTGAATTACTTGTCTTTTGAACATGGCTTTAAATCTGTTAGGTCACCTAAACATGAGACGCAGAGAAGTTTGATCTGGCATTGCTTCTAATTCTTTTAGCCATGCCCTCTAAAGCCTACTGCTGTCTCAGTTTGGAGATGGGTTTGCACAGTGAGAGAAATAGGCAGAAGTAGTGCAACTCATTAATCATGCAAGCTTTTTACATATTAACCAAACCAATATTTCAAGTCCTGTTATCAGATAGAATTAAGCAACAGTTTTGTTTCATTTCCATTTTGTTCCCCAGATTGATATACTTGAAGATCCTGTCATTAAGAATGTCATCGTGCTGCAGACTGTCTTACAAGAAGTCAGGAATCGGAGTGCACCGGTGTACAAGCGAGTCAGGGATGTGATTCAAAACCCTGAGAAACATTTCTATTCTTTCACCAATGAACATCATAGGTAAGGTGGGAGATAGGATATAACAAAGTTGTACTGGTGTCCAGTAGAAGAAACTGGAAAACAGAACTTGGACTATGTGAACTAGGTAAAAAAAAAAAAATAGACTGGGGTGCATAGAAATGTATACTTCTAAGACATCCTGTTGGGAAATAGTTAAATATTCCAGGAGCTTTTCTGGTTTATAATTAGTATAGGCATATATATGTTATGGAAAGGTATTTAGAATATTGAACAAAGCTTACAGATAAGGCTGTTAACTTGAGCAGTGGAACACTGATTTTTCATTTTAGTGTCCCTTTTAAACATATTCTAATGTTTTATTAATATTGCCAGCTCAATCTGTAGCAGCATTCAGAAATAGGCTAGCCAGTGGCAGAAAGCTCTAAGAAATGAAGATGCGATTAATTTGTGTTTATTTGTGCTCACAACTAGTTTCCATTACTGCAGTATCATAGTTTTAGGAATCTTGAATCCAGAGTTCTAGCATCCTGGATGCAGTCCTTTTCCATTGTCAGTGAGAAGGTTGTATTAGAATTTACCACTTTCTATTTTTCTTTACCCTTTTGTCTCCTGATCCTTCAGTGGCCTATAGAGTGTTACACGTATTACAAAAATTGATACAGCAGTGATTCTTTTTGGCCTCACAGTCTTGATCTTGGCTGAAAATTTTTTCTAAGTATGGATAAATGTTGAGTTTTGTTTTGTTGTCTCCCCCTTTTAAAAAAAAATTATTTAGAGAAACATACATTGAACAAAAGCAAGGAGAATCTTCTAATGACCGCAATGACAGAGCCATTCGGGTAGCAGTAAAATGGTACAATGAACACTTGAAGAAAATAGAGAATGAGGAGAAGATTCAAGTCATCTTGTTAACAAATGACAGAACTAATAAAGAGAAAGCTCTAGAGGAAGGAATAACTGCTTATACATGTAAGCAAAGTGGCATGTTTGTTTAATTTACTTAGATAAAGAATCTCAGCAGTCTCTTCATACCTAAATCCATGCATCTCTTGCATAAATATTTGTATGTGTGTTTTTGTAGGTGAGGAGTATATAAAAAGCTTGATAGCCAATCCTGATCTTTTAGATCGTCTTGCTTGTGTATCTGATGAAGGGGTATGTTTATATTTTCTTTTTATAAAATAAATGAATTATACTACTGGTTTGCAGTGTATTGTTGGACACTGCATGTCAGGCTACTAGCATCAGTTCAGAATATGAAGACTCTGGACTTCATTACCATTTTGACAATATAACTTTTTGGCAATGGAAAAGAAAAAATATTGTAGCTGTCTTTACGGTTCCTTATATGTCCATTAGTAGGTATATAGTTATTTGTTAAAAATCAGTTGCTTTAGATAACTGATGTGAAGATGAGAATAATAGCAGTTGGTTAAAGAAAGTGTATAAATATTAGAAATAACAGAAATGAGAACTACAAGAGTGTGTATTGCAAGCCATTTAGATCTTTGTTGTGTGTATATTATTTGAAAATTTGTTAACTTATTGATCAAAAGCTTTTTCTATCCAAATCTCTGATTTTTGTGGTCAGTTAAGTTGATAGAAGTGCAGGCTACAGCTCAAAGATGAGCCACATCCTCTTCTATTTCATTGTGCTTTGTATTTATCAGAATCAAGACTTGTATTTTCATATGAGACTGATATAGCTGAAAACTAACACCACCAAAAAATGGGAAGGTTAATTTCTTTAGAATTAGTTCTAACAGAATGGAGCGGGAGGAAAGTGGAGGACTCAGCTGATCTTCTCAGCAGTTAGCTGTAGTTCATTCAGCTTTTAAGTAGTTGTCTGATTGCTCCAAAGTTTAGTCATAGTAATGTATTTTCATAGTGTTTCATATAGCTTGCAGTATATACTTACACTTTGTGCTATGGTCTGTACTATCACACTATCCTATTATTTTCTTCACTAAGTATATGTTTAGTCACTATATCGAAGTCAACGTAAAAATGTGTCACTTGTGCAGTACCTGCAGATAAACAGGAAAAGAAAAGGAGGCATTCCTAGATTTTCCATGTTTCTGTTCTTTATGCTTTTTATTCTTCACTAGAAAAATTACTGCTTAATAGTAGTTTTTCATTACTGTGCATGTTCATTCCTACACATAGGTAAAATTTTGGCATTTGTGAGCTTGAGTGTCATGCTTCTGAGCTCGGTTTTGGAATAATCATGAATACAAAAGACTGAATTTTCTTTCTTCTTTTTTTTTTTTTTTTTTAAAGAAAGAAATAGAAAGTGGAAAAATCATTTTCCCAGAACATATTCCTCTTAGCAAATTGCAGCAAGGGATAAAATCTGGTATTTACCTACAAGGAACTTACAGGGCAAGCAGAGATAATTATCTTGAAGCTACTGTTTGGGTTCATGGAGATGCCGAAGAAAATAAAGAGGTAAGTTTTTCATTTTGCCTTCATGCTGTGAACTTTAGCCTCAGTGATGACTTAAAATGAAGTTTTTTCATGGTGACATATTAAAATGGAGCATTATAGTAATTTTTCCATTTCTGTGTTTTTTCTGCCTTTTCTTTGTCTTCATTTGTATGGATATAAACTACTGAAATGCTGATTGTGCTCCTTTTGAAAAGAGAATAATGTGTTTAAAATTATACTTTATGCATTGATAAAGAATTTGGTAATAAAACTGAATCTTAGCTGCTAATAGTTTTTCAGTTGACTCAAATATAACATTATTTTAACATTATTTTAAAAAAATAGTTTGGAATATATGGTGAAAGACAGAGAAACATGTTTGTAGGAAGATTTTTCAGAAAAAATGTGTTTAGGCCTTGTGAGGCTCTCTTGCTTTATTTCTCCTGCTATTTTCATGGCTGGTAATGAATATCTGGGCTGTTTCCCCTCTGAGCAGATAACCCATTTCTCTGCCCATTGGATTCCCTGTTGGTACCATTGTGCAGATACTGTTTCCAAACAGCACCTGCCTCCTCCCTCCCTGTTGGTGATAGCAGCTGGAGGTGCTGCTCTGGCTCTCCATTTCTTTTATGCCTCTTTCTCAAGTGGTATGTGGAGTCTCAGCCTGCAAAAATAGAAGGATTGTAGAATTTAAAAAAAAAAGCCTGAGGAAAACATTATTTTTATAAAGGCAATTGGAATCCTGAAGTAATATACTGAAGGAAACCCACACAGGGGGGAAAAAAAGCACCACAAACATGCCATGAAATATTCTTTAGAGCGCAGAGCTTGTTACGCTTGTATACTCTTCTGTTATACTGCTTTGATTTGGGTCTTTTGTTGCTATCATCATGAATATTTGCATTTTCATTTTGTTTTCTAAAAAATCCAGATACTTATACAGGGAATGAAACATTTAAACCGAGCAGTTCATGAAGATATTGTAGCTGTGGAGCTGTTGACAAAAGATGAATGGGCGGCACCGTCCTCAGTGGTCTTGCACGATGATGGCCAGAATGAAGATGACATTGAAAATGAAGAGGAGAAAGAAAACGTTGTAAGAAATACCTAATTTTTTACTTAACTCTTATGTTGAGAGATAAAATCTGCGATAAAACTCTGACAACGTTAGGATTTAGATTTATGCCTCCTTTTTACACTGACTCCTAAAAGCTGTTGTGAATTTGGAAATTATAAAACTTAATTGTAGCCCTACAATTGCATTAAATACATGACTATGATTAATCAATCTCAATCAGAAATGTGTACATGTTACTTTGTTAAACTTAATAAGTCCAAAAATTACTGAGTGATAGTCAGGTAGTAATGCAAAGCTGTATACTGATGTACAGATTGGGATTTGGTCACAATTAATTGCATAGGCAATGCATACATTTGGAATCAATTGTAAAATATTCTTCATCTTCTTGCAGTAATTCCACTTAATGTGTGTGCAGTGCACACGTCTACCCTATCCAACAAATATTTGCATTTCTTTAAAAACGTGAACTTCCCACTCAATTCCACAGGAATGTTTTTTAATTACTGTTTTAAGAATTACTGGAGAATTTTCAAGCAACATAAAAGGACTATTATATAATATTGTTATATTGTTATGTTGTTATAATAATAAGTTGAGAAAGAAAATGGAAATACTTGTGTATTAAGCAGAGACAGTGGTACAAAATAGCGTTTCTTCAGGGTCTTTCTGCTATTCTTTGTTTTTCTGAAAGGATGTAAATTTAAAAAAACCCAGTAAAGTAGTCATGTCATATATTAAAAAGACTAAAAGTCATGCAAAGCACAGGGAGGCATAGTTCTGCTTGGGAAGTCATAATAGGATTAATGGCATTATAGTGACACAGAAGTTACTGCCACCAAGATTTGAGATATATCCTGTAATCAAATACGTTTTCATGAGTTTAGACAGTTCTGTGTTTTTAACCCCTGTGTTTTCAACCAGCTGAAGACTTCTGTTAATAAGGACATGCTGAGACCTACAGGAAAAGTTGTGGGCATTATAAAACGAAACTGGCGACCGTTTTGTGGCATGCTTTCCAAATCGCAGATCAAAGAGGTAAGGAAATTATCAAGTTACTGTAAGTGCAGATTTTTTTTTTCTTCCTTTAATGAGAATTTTTTGGATCCTTTTTCTGGCCCTTAATAGGCAAGGCGCCATTTGTTTACCCCAGCTGATCGCAGGATTCCTCGCATTCGAATAGAAACAAGACAAGCAGATACATTGGAAGGACAAAGAATAATTGTTGCTATTGATGGTTGGCCCAGGAATTCCAGGTATCCCAATGTAAGTTTAAGTGTTACCTTCTGAATTTTATCTGTCTGATTTTTATGTGTTTAATAGGTATAACATTTATTATTCTCTGCAATGCTGAGTAACTTCAAAAAGTGTTGACATGAATGTTAAGATTTTTGTGTTGCCATTCTTTCATGGTGCAAATTAAGTTTACTTTTACCCCCAAAAAACAAGTATGGGTTATCATATTTAAAAAGCTTGGTCCTTAGATTCTGCAGGGAACGTCTATGTGCTTACTAAGGTCTTTTATCTAGACTAACTAGGGACTGCCTTTTTTTTTAGTCTGTGTTCCTAGAACATCCACATGCTGGTCAGCATCCTGGCAAGTAGTTTTAAAACACATTGGCCAAATTCAGTCAAATTGCCAGTGGAGTTACAGGTAATTAAGTTCTTAAAAGTTTTTTGTAAATATACGGAAGGATATAAGAAATTGATGACGCTAGCTTCAATTTGTGTGAACATGAGGCTTTAAGGAGGCCTCCTTAAGATTTGTGGAGGAATGCATAGTTTATAATGAATGTTATACCTATTAAACACATAA
>VYZX01013491.1:27865-47723 GCA_013401335.1 Brachypteracias leptosomus
AAAGACCGCCATAAATTAGTAAATTAACTACTGGATGATAAAAAGAAAACTGATTCTACACAAAGGCTTGTCTTATATGTAAATTGTAGTATTATGAGTAAAATTTGTTAAAAGAAACTTAATTTTGTTTAACTGAGTTATCCACTGACAAATTCTTTAAACAACATCTGAAGATACTGTAGTCTATTTTTTTTATTATTTGCTGATTTATTAAGTTTTACTTTTCCTTCCCTGCTTATTCTGAAATTCAGGAAAATGCAGTTCTCTTTGCAAAGCTTGTTGAAAAAGAATCTCATTTAAAATGACATTATTCTTCCTAAATGTTTTCATTTGTACTTCTAAAGTTAATATAATACATTGGGAGTTCTTTTTCTTGTAGAATATTTTGCACCATTTA
The DNA here is from genome assembly GCA_013401335.1 of Brachypteracias leptosomus. Lineage (NCBI taxonomy): Eukaryota > Metazoa > Chordata > Aves > Coraciiformes > Brachypteraciidae > Brachypteracias > Brachypteracias leptosomus. The sequence continues at coordinate 28,263 of VYZX01013491.1, forward strand.
TCTCTCTTATGTCCATAGGACCTTTGGATTGAAAGGTGCTTTCTTCTCACTGAGTCTAGTTGGGTTTTTTTGGTTCAGACAGGCGGCATCAAGACCCATCTTAAAAGCACCTGGGGTTTTGATGGTCTTTCCTTATAGAAGGCTATTCCAGAACACCACTGATGTAAGGTTTAGGGACTTGTTTTTAATTTCTAACCAGAGCCTAGGATAAAAGGCTAGTTCTAATACATTTTTTTATTTAAATAGTTCTCTCAGTGATGCTTCTACATCAAATTCTAGATGAGATCTGACCCATCTTTGTATAGTGGTGTTATTAATTCTCTATCTACGGAAAATTTTTTGTCTGGCACATCACAGCATCCCGTTTGCCTTTCATGCCTGAAGCACACTGATGGTTTAGAGTCATTCTGTGAATTACTAGTGTACTCAGTTCTTTCCCTTCAGTCAATTAAAACTGATGAACTCCTAAGTTACGGTGGACCTTTTTTCTGTCCCCAGGGTAGAATTCATCTTGCCTGACTAGTTGTCTAAATGCTGGGTATCAGGTATAAATCACCTAAACACTCTCTACAGTCAATGCAGGAAGAGAAAGAGGCTCATTCTCCAGAGGCTCATTCAAAGATGTTTGGGATAAATCACCTCCTGGATGTGCTTTTTTCTCTCTTTCTGTTGACAGTTGAGAGCCTAGACAACCAGCTTAGTCTCAGTGATAAATATAGGGAGATGAAGATCCCCCCCCTTATTTGTCTTCATATTGTGCTGTTTTGAATTTTAATTTGTATTAATTAGTATTTGTCAAGGTCATTCACTCTTCACTTTTGCTAGTGACATCACCAAATTGATGATGTCTCCCATCTCTGAGTCAACAAAGTGCTTTAAAAGGCATGAAGTACATTGTTTCTCCAGAGGAAATGTATTCAAATCAAGTGATGTGTGGCTATTTCCAGTATCTGTTTGAGGACATTCTTTAGCCAGTTAGACCACGTATCCCAGCTTTTCAGACTTCTTCCTTGTCTAAATGTTTGTCTTATTCGCACTCATATTTCTTAATGTTTTGCTCACAAAGTTTTAATACACTGTGAGAATTTATAGGAAAGTTTTGCCAAAGTTACTATGACTTTGGCAAAAAAATTTTGTGGTCACCTTTTATATCTTTCATACTAAATAATTCAAAGCTTGGTTTCTTTTGTTTGATCTTTCTGATGGTTTAAGACTGAGCAGAGTATGAATTAAACCAAAGGTGTTTAAAAACTAAGCTACAGCTTAATTTAGCAGCAAACGGTAAGGAACTAATAATATTAAAGATTTCCTTTTAGTTGCTAGGGCTTAATATCACTTGTTTAAATGCATTCTAGGTTCTTGAATCAAAATTTTTTTTCCTGGATAATTAGTGGAATATGGTTAGTGAAAAAGGAAAAATTAGGATTCACTAAAACAACTGGAGATGTTTCTATAGGAGATGTTTAAATGTGAGCTAGTCATGCTGGGATCCCTTCAAACTGGAGAGAAATCAGCACTACAAGATGCTACTTAAATCACTTGAAAGTAGAGATCGGAAACAGGTAAGTGGAGTCACATCTTGGAAATGCCCGTTTCTCTCTGATAAATCATTAAGGGAGCCAGAGATAACCAGCTCAAAAGTTCATGCTTGCCTTGTAGATGTTTAAAGTCATATGTTCTTAATGCCAGTAAGTGAAAGAACTCAGCTGGGAAATTATAAGAGTATTGAAATTTATGGATTCAGAAGGTCTATGAAGCTTTCACCATTTTTCTTTTTTTTAATTTCTATCATTATTTTCATAGTGTTTTCCCTTCCTCCTTGTATGCCATGGTATCCCATTAGCACTTCTGAAAAGCATCATCAAGCTAGAGGAGGACAGTACGGATGAATAGCTTTGGTAATACTCTACAACTCGGTGTTGATTTTTGTGTCACCACCATGCCAATACACATTCGAGTTGGAATGTAGCAGCCTTACCAGTCTCCCTGAGTGAGCCCCAGCACTGCCTGCCTGTACTCCTTGTATACATACAACACACTGCCTCCCTAAGCACTGCATACCTTCAGTGCTGGAGATAAAGCAGTGAGCTTTGGTAGCCTGAAAAGGAGTGCTTAGCTTCCATATAAATCTCAATGTGTTACTTATCACTAAACTTAAATAGGAGCTATTAACAACACTTCATAATTGTTCACAGTTTAACAATAGATCTTTCTGAGTCCTCATTAGTATTTGTATAGAAATTAAATAAATTATATTTTGGAAAATTTAGAGCGGGCTGCGTTCCTAACTACATCTTTCCTCATATTTCTAATTTCTGGATCAAGTAAATTGCAGATCAGTATTAGTAAACAATACCAGTAGCAAATAGTAGAAAAAAGGCAGATGGAGAATGTGAAACATTATTTCAGGAATAATGTCATAGTTTTAAATGAGAAGTCAAAAGACTATTTCCCTTTTCTTAGACAAATGCCATGTGTTTTTCTTAGAACATATGTTGATAATTTGGGAGAGGTTCACAAAATCCTTGTGTAGTTCTTACATTCTGATTCAAAGGTTGAGGTTTTGTACAAATGAATCGCACAATCTCAGATGGGCCATTTTATAGGATTGTAACAGCTGTTTGTTTACATTTATTGTTCAGGATACACATCAATTTCCATGAAACTATTCATGTTGCTTATTCACAGCTTTCATTAAATCTCTTTCTCCATTCAAAATGGCCAAGTATGGTATCTAGCTGAAGGTTAAAGTTTTTTAAAAGCTGTGAGTTTGTTGACAAAGAGCAAAGTACATTTTGATGGTTTTAAAATATTCTGCCAGCACTTCAGAAAAGAACCACATCAAAAGCAATCCAGACACATTCACTCTTTACTTTGAATGTGCATCATCAGTGATGTCAGTGGGACTCTAGTAAAGCAGTTGTTAATTAACTTATGTCCCTTCTTTTGGCACGCCCAAGTAAAAGCACAAAATGTTGTAGGAGCAACCTGAAGAGCAAACATTAGTTTGTTTGTTTCTTTATTAATAATTTATCTAGAATTGTTAAAGATATTTTAAAGCTATCATATTCTCCCAACCTGTGGCAACATTTCTAGGACCAGACCCCATCAATCTTGCTCCATTCAGGTGATTATGATACAAGAGTTACTGTAAGACTTGCTCCTGCAAACACTTCTTGACCTAGCACAAGTTCACTTTTGGCTGACAGCTGAAAGTGATGGTGTCCTTTTGAATTATAACTTTGCAAACAGAAAAGAGAGTGTGAAATTAGTTCGAATTCTTTAAAGTTGTTTTATGATCACTCCTGAAAATAGACAAGGAGAATATAATGATAGTTCTTATATGAAGATCAGAAAGTAAAACAGACAAAAAAATCCCAAACCTAAAGCCCATTATCATTCTTTTCAAATTTAGAAGAAACCTGTATGGAATAAATATTGAAAAATAAAGATTATTTCAACATCCTTAATTTAGTAAGGCCAGTTCCTTTGTGTGTGGATAATTGTTCCTTTAAGTCACTGGCCACCGTTTGCCTGTTTAGATTTCCCCATTTGCTCATTTCACTTAGTGAAAAGTGTTGAAAAGTCAGAACTGAGATCTGTTTTGTATGAGGAAAAATCAGAGGCTTTTTGAACTTCATGTATTCTTCAAGGGGAAACCTATAAAGAATGCAGTGAGCCATCCTAGATACAGCAACATGTGGAATTTCTTTGACAGAGAAAAGAGTAGAATCCCATTCTATACAGTCACATCTGGTTACTACCTTCATCATGTATCTTTTCTGTGTGTCCTGCTTCATCCACCATCCTGGTGCTTGTTCATTGAACAAGAATTCTACAGAAACCATGAATATGGGAAAGAGCAATATAAATCTTACAGAAGCAAGCAGGTTTAATTTTGAAATGTCCTTACTTAGGGACTTCCGTGATTTTTTAAATTCATTTTTTAAGCAATTTTCTGGAGTTAAACTTCAGGAAATTCTTTTCTATGCTGTATTGATATTCATATGGGTTTTGTACCTGCTCTTTCTGGATAGGTGTTGTGCAGCCTTCCATAGATAGAAGCATCATTTTTATCTCCAGATTAAAAGAATACTCATCTTTTTTGCAACTGGGACCTTTTAAGCAGTTTTCTTCAACCTCTGATAGCATCTTTCCACTTCACATAGTCATATTCCTACTGGTTTTCTTTAGCTAAATTCAAGCATGTTTAACATTTTGATACTGGAGATTCTTCAGAATCTACTTAGTCAGGCCATTGATAGTCATCTATCTCTACTGACAGTACCTCATATGTGCACAATATGATCTCATTTACATTTTTCAGTATCAGCATATCAGTAGCTCCTAAGCATTCTGACACTGATTATTTCCAGCAGTTAAGGTTGTTACAATTCGTTGACACTGCACATTTATCCCACTTCTATTACTTCTAATCCCTAAGAAAGTCTGATTTTTCAAAAAATTTTATCCTAATCTTCCCCTCTAAAAAATAACCCAAACAAATCAGGAAAAAAACCCCAACAAAACAACACTGCTATAAAAAAGTTATGGAATCCTCATTAAGTCCCTCAGAAGTAAGTTCAATTAGTGTAAAGTGTGAAAATTTCACTTAATGAAAAGTTTTGAAGAGTTACAATTGAGATCCATGTTTCTCTGCATGACAAACTAAATATATCTCTGAATATATCACTAGCATATATCACTGAATGAACAATATTGTTTAATTTAGCTGACCGAGATAATTTTACACTTTTTAAACTTCTTTTGGAAACACTGGAGACTTGCAGTAGAATAAAAGACATAAAAGACTGTCGAAAACAAAGCTCATAAAAAGCAATGGATGTCACTGGAGATTCTTTCTCAGTCACATGAGGTCATCACTCAAAATACATATGCTACAGACTAACAAGTATTGTGCTTTCTGAACCCTATAAAGTTGAGCAATACGGGAGCACAGCCATAGGGCTTTACTCCTGCAACATCTGAGGTGCAGAGTCACAGCATCATCCAGTTTGAAAGGTCAAGATGCTCTAGGACCCACTCATTTTTTAGTATCTCCAAGGATCAAGATTTCACAGCCTCTCTGGGAAACCTGTTTCAGTGTTGGACAAACCAATGTGAAAGAGTTTTTCCTACCTCTAATTAGAAATTCCCTTGTCCCAGCTTGTATCCATAGCCTCTCATCCTATCACTGTGTGCCTTTGAAAAGAGTCCAGCTCCACCATCTCTATAACGTCCCAGTAGGTGGTTGGAGATAGCAGCAATATATCTCTCAGTCTTGTCGTCTTTGGGCTGAATCAACCCAGTTCTCTCAGCCTCTCCCCTTCCATCATGTGTGATGTCCCTCTAACCCTCTCGCTGGCTCCCTGCTGGATGCACTGCAGCATGTCAGTGTCTTTCTTGTTCTGGGAAGCTCAAAGCTGGGCACAGCACTCCAGAAGATGTCTCATGAGTGCTGAGCAGAGGAGGAGGGAAACACTTGCCTTGGCTTGCTGGCCACAATCTTGCTAATGCAGCCCAGGATGCTGTTCACTATCAGCATCCCCTTTTCTATACAGCTGTCTTCCAGCCAGTTGTCCACCAGTACTGGTACCTGGGTTATTCCTCCCCAGATACAGAGGGCTTTGCCTCTATAAAGGACCCTAGTACACAGACCAAATGAATCTACTGCTCTTAGCCTGGAAGTGCTGTTGTTTCCAAAAACCTAGCATTTTCACGTATCCTTGTAAAATGGTTCACAGAGTATGTGAGCACTTTTAGTTAACAACCTGGTTAATATTTGTAGCCAATGTTCATAGTTACGCTTTTTTTAACCTTTTGTATCATTTTTTAATTTTGACTTGGAAAGTTTTATGTGAAATATTTTATCTTGGAAGATTTTAAGACTGTGTCTTAAATTAAGATGGGGCTGAACTTCCAGAATGTGTCATCAGACTCAGGAAAGATCTTATTTTAAGGAACAGGCATCTGGAGCTGTGTGAAGAAAGACTGCATGTCTTGCAATTACTTAAATGTGGCATACCTTTAACAACATGCCTGTCAAACAGCTGTGCTAAGTCATATGAGAAAATCACATAACTGTAGATGAAAGTTGTCATGAGAATAATATTGATAGTATTTTTAAGATGGGGACATTTCTATTTCACAAATGGCAAAGAAACAGAACAATGAAATCCATAAACCAAAACCCCATCGGACATGCATGAATAGCTTTCACACTATTTCAGTGTTTCAAAAGAAAAAAAAGGTTCAGAATTTAGGCAGTTCTCAAAGTACAGGACTTTGCCTGAAATGTGTCAAAGCCAAGTTATGCAAGATAACATAGAGGAAGAATGGTGACATAGATTAGAAGATGATCAGAGGGCTGGAGCACCTCTCCTATGAACCCAGGGTGAGAGAGTTGGCATTGTTCAGTCTGGAGAAGAGAAGGCTCTGGAGATACCTTACAGCAGCCTTCCAGTACCTAAAGGCAGCCTACAAGAAAGGTGGAGAGGGACTTTTTGCAAGGGCATGTAGTGATAGGATAAGGGGTAATGGCTTTAAATTAAAAGAAGGTAGATTGAGATTGAGATTGAGATTGAGATTGAGATTGAGATTGAGATTGAGATTGAGATTGGAAAGTAAGGAAAAAGTTCTTCCCTATGAGAGTGATGAGACGCTGGAACAGGTTGCCCAGAGGTTGTGAGTGCCTCCTCCCTGGAAATGTTCAAGGTCAGGCTGGATGGGGCTTTGGGCCAGCTGGTCTAGTGAAAGGTGTCCCTGCCCACGGCAGGGAGGTTGGAACTAGATGATCTTTAATGTCCCTTCCAACCCAAATCATTCTATGATTCTGTGATACCTGAAATCCCAAGGAGAGAGCTCCCAGAGGAAGTGGAAAAAGATTAGCATCGTACTAGCAAAGAAAGCTGTTGTCACCTTTCATTCTTAAAAATAGCACAGACTAGGAGCCTCAATGACTGTGTCAGTCCTGGAAAAGCAAAAGTGTTGAATACAAAGATGACGTTTTTCTAGCAAATGAAACGTTGGAGAAGCTCAGAGTGAGGGAAGAAAACAAAACTAAAAAGTAGGATGAGAGGTTCAAACCTGAGGATGAAAAGTCAATGTCATTGGAACCTCCTTGCAGCATTAAATTGTGTGTCCCATCCAAGTAGAATAGCCCACTTTCCAAGCAAGATGGGAAAGAAAGTGACTAGAAATTATTCCAGTATTATATAAAAACTCATGCCACTTTTTCCTGAAAAGGTGTGAACTAAGCCTAGGGAATGGATAGAAGCAGGTACTGCTAATGTGTTGAGGGTCTAGGGAACTTCAAGATCTCTGCTGTATTACAGCAGTGTCACCAACAAGCATGAGCTACTGGATGGTGATTCTCAGAAAAAAAGTATCTTTGAAGAGAAGCAGTACTTTTTTCTTTCTTTCTTCTCATTAGAAGGTTTCTGATTTCACCAGGAGAAATACAGTTATTTTACAGGAACACTGAGTCTTTTATTTGATTTTCATAGACAAACTCTTCATTTTAGTTCCTTTATACATTAAACACCTGACCAAGTGGAATTGGGAAGAGAATATGTGTGGCAATTCTACAAAAGAAAAATAAAACTCTTTTACAGCCATGCGTTTAAGCAAGGCAAGTGTCAAAGCATTAAAGTTAAAAAATGGGGTTTTTCTGTCTGCTAGATCAGGTAATATGAAGGCTACATAGCCTCTTATTACAGTCAATCTACTATCTTTAGATTTCAGTTATGGGGGGAAAAAGAAGAACAGGGCAGTTGTTTAGAAATATTTTTAACATGACCTCAAGTCTTCCAGAAGTGAAAGCAGCAATCAAAATGAAATCAAATGTTTGAGTACAGACATTTTTCTCCTTTCTCCACTTTTATTTAGAGCAAGAGAAGAAATGAAATGGAAAAGGGAACAAAGAATGAAAGATAATGCAAAGCACAAAATGATCAACAGAAAAAACAGCAAGAAATAAATTGTCTTGTATCCAACTTGAAATATCCTATACTGTTTACTCTAAAAATAAGTAGATATTTGAGTGGATTTTCAAAGCGTATGTGTGTGCATATAGTTGCGGATAAGTTTTCCAAGACTGTTATTTCAAATATGTGCTATTCTCCAGTCTCAGTAATTGTGTAGGCCCATTAGATCCATTAGACTAAAGATGGGAGGGAGAAAGAGAAGGAAAAAACAGTTTAAAGGAAAGTAAAAAGAGAAGTTGATTCTTTGCTTAAATATTTGTTTCACTGCTGTCATGCTAGATTAGACCTGCCTGGTTCACAGCAAGGGAAACCATTTAAGCTCTATTGTTCTTATTTTCTCTATACACAGCTCACCTTAATGGACTGCTGCAATATCATTCTCTAACCTCAAAAGGTCTAAACTCCACCAGGTTGATAGAAGAATTTTTTAAGTCTCAGTACATAGCAAAGAAATGGTTATAGATAACAATTTGCAAATTGGGTTTTGACAAAACTTTCTATTACAGAAGGAATATTCACTCAAACTGCCAAATACATCTTCTCTCTGATATTTTCTGGTTTGATACTTAAATCATGACATGACTTTTAACAAAAAGCACACAGAAACTAGAAAAAGTAATGTTTTAAAATTATTTTGAGTGTAGTTAGGTAAAAAAATATCTGCGGTGACAGAAGATTAGAAGATAAAGATTATGTTCTTAAAAGACTAAAAGACCTAAAGTTAAATTGTGGCACCACTTTCAATTGTCTTTTCTCATCACATTGTTGAAAACTACCCAGGAAAACTAGATGCTGTCCCAGTTTGAACAGGTTATCATGTAAGCAGCAGCATCTTTATCATGTAAGCAGCAGCATCTGCACTTGTTAGATGTATTTTGTGGCTTTATGGAGATCTCTTGAGTATGTATAAAGCATGAGGAAGAACAACTGATCATTCTGGAATATATCCTAATTAATTTTGAAACAAATACTCGCTTCTGTTTCTTCTGTACAAACACTCTGTCAATATTTGACAGCTGTATTGACAGCCTGGTATTTTTAGTGGCTTGGTTACATTAGAGTAGTCTTGCCGCAGTCTGTCACCTTAAGCTTTTCAATTATTTTCAGAGTCTCAGCTAAGCTTGACTGAAAGACTTAATCTTTTTGTTCATGTATTTGTTAAAGATGGCATCAAAATCAATCATTCATTAAGATCTGTTGAATAAGGCCAGTGCTGCTGGAGAAATGTAACGCTACATTTCTGTGCAGTGTGAATCAAATGCTTAATGGGACTATCTTCTGATTGCTAATGTCTCCTTATTAGCAAATGTATGAAAGGGAAATTAATCTTAGTAGACCCTCAGGTTAAACAATCAAATCAGAAGAGGCATATTTATCTTTCTTCCAAGTGCTAGAAATCACTTAAGGAAAATCCTAGAAATAACATTGTGCATGAAATTATGAGAGTGACAGGCAGGTCTGAACTTTCTCAAAGCTCATGGCTTTTCAGAAAGAGATTTTAGCATCTGTTTCATATCAGCCTAAATGGAGATGAAGTGGAAAGCAAATATTTAATATGAGCCTATGAGCCTTACAATAAAATATAAAAGTTTTGCACAGATTATTTTAACTGAATTTACCTTTGAAAATGTAGGATGAACTGACTTTACTTACTCATTTTGTTGCTTACTCTACTGTCACTTGTGCACCAAAAAAATTTCATTCTAAATTCTTGGATGCATCTTTTGGCACAGTGAAAGGCAAGGAGAGCTGGTTGTTGCATCTATTTTATCTTCAGACAGAACTCTTACTACGATGTTTTTGCATTAACACTCAGTATGGTATTTATCAGACAAATACTAATAATTTCACCTTCACTCTATAGGCAACAGAAAAACAAGGGGCAATTCTGCAGTAGAATTCCTTTCATCCTAGTGAAGGTATCAAAAAGAAGTATTATTTGTGCCCAAGAAATGCAGGGGTTTTTCTCCACTGACTAAATGGGAGCTGTGTAAGAGGTCAGGGAGGCTAATGCAGTTATAGAAGTCTAGTTTGTAAATGTGTAAATGTTGATGAGATGAATTCTACCACTAATCGCAGTTTGCCTCTCATTTACAGGGATTTCTTTGCTTTATAGGCCAGCTTTATCGGAATGGGCACGTTTTAAATCTTTGGCTGAAGCCCAGGTTTTGGAGAATTTTCAGATCTAGGGAGACAGAGAAAAAGTTATATCACATTTAAACAGCAGGAATTTTACTGGATTAATTTAAAAGGAGAGAAAGCATAAAAATCAAAAGAAAACAACAAAGCAGGATTCATAGATAAATGTTTCTGTGTTGTTATAGGCCATTCTGTAGGTGTTACTTCCTGTGTTCAGCTTATATTACACATTTGAGGTTAAGTCCTGAAGTTAAGCAAACTTAAATATAGTTAGATGCAACCCTTGAATGCTTCTACTGACTTCAAGAAGGCACTGTAATCCTCTAACTTCAGTGCCTCACCTCTTTCACTTCTCATTTTTTCTAGCAGCATTTCAGCTCCTATTTTAAGTGCCCTGACATAAGTTCGTAAGGCCCATTTCAGTGGAGAGTCACTAAATAGTCTCCCTCCAGCCTATTCTTTAATATTTTAGTCAGAAGTGGCATCCATCATTAGCTGTGCTAAAGACCCTGGCACAGGTCTTTGTTAGTGAAAGTTGTGACAAAAAAAGCGCATGCTTGGCTTTCCAGCCTTTACTTACCAATAGCTTTTCCTCACTGTGTCTTACACAGTCCAGTACTGTCCTGTTCCACTCACTGGCAACATACTCATGAAAACACTTCTTGTCAGCCTTGGTAATATCTTGCTTGCTGAACCTGATTTAGTGTGAGCATGAGCAGCTTTGTAACACAACTGTTTGTCTCCACCAAGCCCAGCTCTGCCACACTTGCTTTCTCTGAATGTTCCTCTTCAGCTGTATTATCTCAATTAGGTGGAGGGATTTGTCCAAGTCCAGACTTTTCAGGTGGAGAGTCCTGCTGCTCTGGTTAGTTTGGTTCTTTAGATGTATCTAACACTTGAAAAATATTTCTGTCTACTCCATCTCAGGGCTGCTACTCAGAGCTCTATTCTTTGGGTGGCCTGCCCCAGTCTCTGCTCTCTGACATGTGAAAATTGGGAACTCAAACAAGAATAAAAGTGGTAGTATATTCTTATACCCAAGGAAAGAAACAAACTCCAACCAACCAATGATTTAATTAACTCCCATTTAAATGAAAGCACAGAGACATCATCTTCATGATATACCCTAAAACTTAAAAATAATAGAGGTAACCATTTTAAAAATGCCATTTGAAAGTGAATTCCAGAGACAGAAAAAAAATCTGCTTTTTTTAACATGTAGAAGCTGAATACCTTTGCTAATATTGAAAGCTATTGCGAAAGGAGAGACATAGTCAAAAAAACTCGCCCTAAATGCATTTATAGATCAAGAGCAACATCCTCAATTCAGTTTGCTAAGTCTCAGATAGCCAAGGAAAACTGTGGAGCGTTGATGTCACCAAGACCCTCACCTAATGCCCCCTTAACTAGGAGAATGCTACAGTTTGCATCAGCTCCCTTGACCCACGATTTTGAGAGACACTCTGAATGAGAACAGTCTAGAGACTGTTTACATACAAAAGTGTTGAAATATGGCTATCAAAGACAAATCCTGGTTACTATTGCTACCATCTGTATTTCGTAACCACTGAAGGTCACCAACTAGGAACTGAATTAACAAGGCAAAAAACCCCTCAAACCACCCTGCAAAAAGGAAAATCTTACTCTTGTCATAGCCTCTGGTTACTAGCTTGGGGAGGTAAGTCAGGCGTATCTCAGCAAATTTGTTCATATCCTAATATTAGAGAACTTGTACAGAAAGTCATAGTAAGAAGCAGGAGATTTAGGTCAGGGATCATTAGCATGTGGCCCTAGGTTTCTCCTTACTCTCATGAGGTCTTTCTGGTGGTTGACCTGGGAGTAAGAAACAACTGTCCTTTGGAAACACCCAACAACAAAAGAATTTTGACGGCAGTGTATCCCTCTGCTGCAGCTGCAGGCAAGTTATCTCCATCTCACCAATGTTATTGATAGTCTGGCATGTATTTTACAACAGAAACAGAAAGCACAGAGCCCAGGCCCCTTCAGAAACTGCTATTGATTATAGTGCTGGACATCACCTTTAATCTCTATCTGATTTTAAGCATGTCTCCAGCAATGAATGTACTGTGTCATATCTGAAGTTTGAAAAGCTGCTGAGAATCCTGGCATGTGGTTTTCATAAACTCAATTGAAATTCAAATTTCAATTGAATAAGTGGTTTAGAAAAAATGTATTATTCTGCAGTGCATTGTGTGGCAATAATTATGTGGCAAATTTTGAGTTACAAAGTATAAACATTTTTTGCTTAAGAGCTCTGAGGAAGTCCTCGTGTTTTGTAACAGTGTGTTTCTTTCACCACCATCTGACTTGGAAGCAGTTGATGGAATTTGTAAGAATTGGATCTGAGCAGATACCAAACTCTAAAAGTGCATCTCTCATAACCTAGAGGTAGTCCTGAAACAAATTCTTTCACAACTTTCCATCCAGCTTTCTCCAATCAGGTCAAATATTCATTATTTTAAAACTGTGCAGTGGCATACAAGGGAAGAAAGAAGTGTGTGCACATGGCAGGAGCTTGTCACCTGTTCTCCTATCCTACTAGCATAGGAAGCCAAACCCTTAAATACTGTTGGTGTCTGTTCCTGATTTTGACACTGATTGATTGCATGATCTTGACTAATTCACTTAAACATAAGAAATTAGAAGTCTTTTAGGATTTTAAAAACTGATAGGTAAAGGCTTTTAGTAATCCTTTGAAGAAAATGTTCAATCAGTGCATACACATCCAAACTAAGGTCTCATCAGGGATTTGGCAATGCCAGGCGAGATGCTTGTGAAGGAAAGCAATGCTAAATAAGTAGTTCTGCAGCCAATCCACATTCAGTTGTGCTGGACTATTTCCTCATTCTGGAAAGCTAACCTTTTATTACCAAAGTACAACATATAAATGGTGCCATTTTATTCCCTGAAAATTCCCTTCAAATTCTAAGAAAGAAGAGCTATTTGTGCAGTGAAAATGGATGTGGGAAAAATAATTTATTCCAGGGAGACATTTTACATAACAGGAAAGAAAAATGGAAGAATTACTTTCTTCTTGTTGGGTTCAATTTCCCACAGAATACTTTGCAGACAAATGACTGGGGCCATAACCTTAATTGTTCAAAACTATTAAGCAAATTAATCTGTGAATTTATTTAGAAGTACATCAGGTTCTCTCTTACAGTACTGGGCTTTGAAAGTTCACAGTAGGTTTCACATGAGAAGCATGAGACTGGTGCTGGCAGTCAGTTTATTTGCTTAGGTTGGGACAGGGGCAAGAAGAGAAACACTGCAAATGTTTACTCTGCATAAAATAATTTAATCACATCCATTAAGTCTATGAGACTGGATCAAATCACAGAAGCCTGTAGCATTGGTGAACTGCTAGTTATTCTCTACAGAATTATGGGGAAACATTAATGACCAACATTTTATTAATGCTGTTAATTTAATAATTTTAAAAAAAATTAAAGGTCAATAAGAATTACTGCCTGTAACACCTAGAGGGAAATTAGATTAAAATTGTTCTGTGTGATTCATGTTTTTTCCATTAAAGTTCTCAATCTGCTGTAAAATCTGTGCAGGTATAAAAGCTGCAGGTGATCATTTAATACATCATCAGAGCACCTCAGATGGGAATTTATACAGTAAAGCTACCTTAGCATGCATTCCCTGAGAGATTGCACTGCTCTGAGCCTGGGAACTGCAGACAATTCAGTAGGTGGCCCCAGACTTGGCCAAGAAAGGTGCTTCAGGGGTAAATCCATGTCCTTCACTGTTTCATCTTTAAGAACTGTCAGTTCCATTATGCTGATTTTTTTAAATTTTTTTTTTTATGCTGTTAAAATGTCATTTTTAAAAATACTATTTTGTGAAAACTGTTTAATTCTGACCTTTGAAAGCACACATCCTCTCCCTTCTGAGATTCTAGGGCTTTTTGTTTTGTTTTTTCCTTTGGTGTAATTATGACCAGAACTCCATTTAAAAAACAAACCAACAAGCAAGCAACAAAAAGCCACAACACTGAAAGAACAAGACAGATGACATCTTCCCCCCACTCTCACATACTTTTTTCTTGGAGGAATAGAAAGAATCAGAAGAGATATATTTCTCTATGGGTGTTGGAGGATGTGAAGGTTTGTTCTCTGATTTTGAAAATCAAAGAAGTGTACGTGTTTTCTTTGCTCTAACAGTAAAAACAAGCAGAGGCATGCACCAGTATGTATAAGACTCAGTATTTGCAAAAAGTAGTAAATTCATTGTCTGCACCATCTTAAAACAATTTGTGAATAAGGGTTAAATTTTCTAAATAATTCTATGAAAAGTGTTCAGGTTTAGAAACACCAAGCACCACTGACTGGGAAGAAGGCAGACTTTTATTCATATTTTGTAGCCCAGTGGTCAGAGCTATCATAAGGTGAAATTCATATTCATTGTTTCTTGTGTTTTTTATGATTTTGAACCCACTTTGGATATAACCACAATATGTGACCCAGCATTGTTCCTGTGACAGCAGTTCTAGTTCATACTGCATGCTTGAATAGGAATCTGCAGCATAGTGGATGGGGCATTACATCAGCTCCATCCATATGTAATAATTTCATTTACAAAATGAATTTGTTCTGTTTGCATGTGATTTCCCCCCCTTCAGTCTCATAGGATATGTCTCTTGGACAAATACCCTAGATAAATAGCACTCCGGAATACTTGGGTTCTTCTCTCACTTTATCAGTGTTCATAAAGCTGGTTGGGTAATCTGAAAATATTTTCAGGACAGATGAGAACTTCAGAAGCCTGGAAAGAACAGATCTGGAAAGAACCTAATTTAGTTTTCACTGCCTAGTTGCAATTTGTTGGATCTGAAATTAATAAATGTGTGGAAACGTGTGAAAAAAATCAAGCTAGACTTTTATGAGCATGTTGTTACCTCCAAGAAGAGATCTGGGTTCCACAGAGGAGCAGTGGGCATTCTGTGTTTGTGTCTTACTGAGTGCATTAAAGAAATAATGGGTTATAGGTAAAATTTGCACTCTTTTTTTTGCTTCTCTTGCAATTTGAGCCACAAAGTAGCTAATTTTTAACTTGCAACAATAAATAAGCTTGCCGACTAATTTTGCTTTTAACAATCCCTTTAGACTCTCAGAAACAGGCATTTGACCTGCTGAATCTCTGTGACTCAAGAAGATAAATAATACAGGCAAGTTTAAAGGGCTTAGTTATATAGGGCTTTCTACTACATTGTGATCCATCAAGTGTTCTGCAAGTCGTTGTAGAGAATTAGAGATAATATTTTTTCTTGAAACCTAGAATCATAGAATCATTTGTGTTGGAAAAGACCTTTAAGATCATCCAGTCCAAACATAACCCTACTCTACCAAGTCCGCTACCAAACCATGTCACTAAACACCACATCTACACATCTTTTAAACACATCCAGGGATTGTGATTCAACCACTTGCCTGGGCAGCCTCTTCCAGTGCCTGGGAGTGGAGGTTTCAGCAGTGTTTCTCTATTACTTTAATATTACTCTTTTGTTAAACATGATGTGAACTGAGTGCTACTCGAATCTGAAATGGCCTTTGAAGAATAACAAGCCAGTAGGTTTGAAATGGGCCTGAAAGGATCCTCTTGGAGATCATTCAGAGTTTCCTCTCACAGTATCACAAACTACAGTGTCAGAACATCATAGAATGACAATGAGATAAAAAGTAATTGGGCCATTCTAATCTGACTGTGGTATGATTATATACATAAAAAACAAATTTGAATGTCTGCATAAAATAAAAAATAGGTAAGAAAATACAGTGGCTGAAACTGCCTTTGGAAAACCACTGAAGAACTTATCTGTGTTTCCAACAAACTAAATTAAGCTCCTCCCAGCAATACAATTGGATTGACATTTTTGTATCTTAATTTGAGGCTACTTCCATGTATAGGCCTTAGGTCTGCCTGCAAAATGACAAAAAGCAATAATATTTTTTTGTTATGTATTCCAGAGGCTTTTGAAGGCTTTATGAATGTTCATTTTAATACTACTAGAGTGTTTTTCCAAGGGGTAAAAATAGAAATAAAAGTTGTATTCCCTTCTTTGCAAAGACAAGGGCATACAGTGATAGGACAAGGGGTAATGGCTTTAAACTGAAAGAAGATAGATTTAGATTAGATGTAAGGAAAAAGTAATTCACCGTGAGAGTGGTGAGACACTGGAACAGGTTGCCCAGAGAGGTTGTGGATGCCCTCTTCCTAGAAGTGTTCTAGAGCAGGTTGGATGGGACTTTGAGCAACCTGTGTTACTCTAGTGGAAGGTGTCCCTACCCATGGCAGGGGGTTTGAAACTAGATGAACTTTAATGTCCCTTCCAACCCAAAGCATTCTATGATTCTATTATTCTCTTGGTAGGTCCTCTTCCACATCTCACAGTTCACACCTAGTCTCTGTATACATCATCTCTATTGAGGTGGGACAAGGGGCAACATCTCTGTATACTTTTTGCCCAGTGCTTTTTTGGTAAGTGGTCTGGTGATTGAAAGCAGAGTAAAGAGGATGTGCAGGAGAAGGAAGGGAAGGGATATATCACTTTCCCCTCCTTTTAAGGATATCGAGGAAAATAAAGTAATACAGCTCCAACACTTCTTCAGCACCGTAAGGATTATTATTTTTCAAGGAAAAAACCCTTGAAGAAAAGTAAGCAAATTTATAGAGCTGTGTGATAGCAGTGGTCTTCCACTCTTCCTTCAGGATCTACAAGCTGGGACCAATTCCTCCTATAAAAAGGCAAGGCACATTACAGCCTCAGCTGAAACGCTTAAAGAAAACAGGCATGTTCTTGTCTCATGAGAGTACAGTGCTCTTCCCCTAATGAGGTAATTGTTCTCTCTACATCCACTTGTGGAACTTGCATTTGATTTTCTTTCTATGGGAAGGAGTGATTGAAAGAGGTAGCTAGACCACATAGCCTTTTGCATTAACTTCCGTAGTTACTTTAGAAGAAAATAATGTAATCCAGGTCAAGATATCTATTATTCTACTGATGCTACATGTCCTGGTTCGAGTTAGAACCAAACAATTCTGTTCAGTGATTTTACTTTTCAGCTCAGTCTCTGCTAACATAGCTGCACTTTCTGAAGTTAATGGCATATTTTTGCAGACAGTATCTGCTTCTAGCAGTGGTTACACTCGATGTTTAGAGTTACTACAGAAGATTGGTGTGTGCAGACCAAGGTCACTGCTAACTCTTGTGTACCATATTGTGTACCACATTGTGGGGTGCAGAAAGAGGAGCAGCCAGGACAGGTGACCCTAAACCATGACACTATGAAGGGGTTTTTGGCATATTTATGGATCTCAAAAATTAAGCATGAAACTACCTGATTTAAAATTTTTATTTTCATAGTTGATTGCAGCCAAACTAACGTGGTTTTACAATTTAATATTTTCATATTTAAGTGAAAGGGACTAAGACATCACTTAACAGATAATGTCCATAATGTACAACTTTTGCGCTATAAATAAAAGGAAACAGTAGCCTTGTCCCATAGACCTTGCAGCTAAGGGTTTAGCTCTGAAACTGTGGAAACATGGAAATTTAACTGATACATTGCATCAGGTTGCCATTTATTTATTTAATGAAAAAAGTTTGCATATTGCCTTGCTTCTCTCTCTCTCTTCTGGAGTGCTACAGAAATAGAATATGCATGCAGCTGTGATCAGACCCAGGTTAGAATACAGAGCACCAGGCTACTATGCAAAGGGAAAGTGATAAAAATGAGGGAAAGACACACATGCTGTGAAAGCGAAGAATAATTGGAAATATGAAGAGCTATACAAAATCTTTAGATGGCTGTTAGAATGCCCCTATCTTCCCAAGGCAATTAAAGCCTGACTGCTGTTAGTTGTATTTCTGACCATTTCCAACCAAGTACTTAGAGTTAGGTTCTTCAATGGAATAACATACAATGTGTTTTAAACTACAAACAGGTTAGGTTCTCCCTTCTATAAGAATGTTTAAGCCAAACAGTAAGAACACTAGGGCTGAAAAGTATAAAGTCACCTTACACTGAAGAAAACCATGTATAGTTTATTTTTGTTCTCATCATTAAAAGCAGGACCAAGAATGACAAATTGAAACTAGTTTTTGGAACTGTGTAAGACCCATTGGCAAGAAGTGAAATTTTGTTGTACCCAAGCAATGGTACTCAGGCTTAGAGAGAAGAAAATCAGTCCTTTTGTCTGTAGTCTTAGTGGGTGAAAGTCAGAATTTTTATACCTACAGAAAACAGAGCAGTCTTAGCATTGGGTTTATTTTGCCCTTACTAATGGCCTTTGGTTTGCTGGAAAGTAGTGTCTGTATTTGTTTCATACTGGACAAGCATGTAGGGAACAAATAAGTATTAAGGAGTTCTCCCACAGTCCTCAACGTCGCCTTGAGAGTACTGTAGTTGAGTATTAAGAGGTGCTCTTTATTGAAATAATTCTGAAGCACCTGCCACTGGCAAAGCAGTTATGCACAGAACATTAATTCTATAACTAGAAAGTCTAAATTAATGGACCATTTCTAAGTCCTCAGCACAGAGACCATTCCATGCTGCACAGGTGAATGGAACTGTTGGGAATGGGTAAAAAAATTCTAATGAAGTGTAAAAGAGTGGCAGAAAGGTTTCTATCTTAAAGGGAGAGACTCCTTCAGATGCTTTTAGACCAAGAATTGTTTCAAGAGGTGAAAATGAGGATCTCTAATTTTCAGGCTGTTGAAAAAGGTGATTCTGCCTCTTATACATGTCAGGCATGTCATGGCTTCACTTCTCTTGCCATTATGTTTTTACAGGTAGGGAGGAGTCAGGATACCAAGGTTTTGCTGCCTGGAATGAATATTTTTATATTGTGATTTGATGTGAAATCTACTTAGAATTTAGAAAAATTGTGAGTTTCTAGTGCAGGCAGGATAATAGTTATGAGGAAATAGTTTCTGAGAAAGGAAAGGGATGCTTCCCTTCAGGTATCTAGCAGATCCTACTCTTGATTGCCTTCAAAAGCAATCTGCACTTATTCATAATCATAGAAACATGTATGTTTTAAGCAAACTTTGGGGGTCATCTAGTCCAGTCTCCTTTTCAGAATAGATAAAATTAGATTGAGTTGTTCAGGGTCTTGTTGACTTTTGAGTATCTCCAAGGATCAAGATTTCACAGCCTCTCTGGGAAACCTGTTTCAGTGTTGGACAAACCAATATGAAATAGGTTTTCCTGTCTATAATCAGAAATTCCCTTGTCTCAGCTTGTATCCATAGCCTCTCGTCCTATTATTGTGTGCTTTTGAAGAGTCCAGCTCCACCATCTCT
>VYZX01013492.1:12778-25458 GCA_013401335.1 Brachypteracias leptosomus
GAATTATTCTCAGATAAAACAGAAATACCTGCTGTCAGCAGGAGGTTCTCATTATACTCGCTGTCAGTTCAGTAGCTGATCTCTTTTGGAAGAGTGGTGTTGCACTCAGGCCATGCCCCATTAGACACCGTGCGATCACCGCGTTGCATGGTGACAGGACACCAAAGCATGATCCAGTGTCTACATTTGTACTGTTTTGGAAAAGAAAACTGTTTTGGTGGTTCCATTGCAAGCAACTAAAATTACACCAGAGAAAAATTGTAGCAAGGCATGTCATTGAAAATTCTACAGCTGCTCAATGACCTAGCTTTCTCTAGATAACCTTGAATGGCAAGGCCCTGTGTTGAATTTTCACAGTTGTGAACATCATTTCTTGGTCCAGGCTGCAGGAGCACGCTGGTCCACCTTACTAGTAGCACTCCCAAATGTACATCTCGTGTTACTTAATGTGATATGCCTGTTGCTGGAGTTGATATTTTTATACTAATTACTGAAAATTGTTACCAATCTAAATACATAGAGTTTTCACACATATGACTACCAGTCTGAATAACAAATATAAGCCACTGAGTGGCTTAGATATGAAATATGACTCTGTAGGCTGGTGCATGACTGTTTAAGACAAGATCCGTTCATTGCAAAGGACCATTTCATATCCTGCAGTGGTCTGTCCAAACTAAGCACAATTTGCTTAGTCTAATTACCAGCAGTCAGAAATTTGTTTCATGAAACCACCAGCAAAGCAACAAAATTAATGTTAACCAGCATCCTCTGTCAGTCTTGGCTAATGACGTAGCCATTCATTGTCCCTGCAAGGGAATACTCAGTCCTAGTGACAAGTAAGTCAGCACTGACACTGTCCATATTGTAGTCATTTTGTGAAATCTATTTTGCTTTAAAAAGATAACTGTTAGTCAAAAAAAAAAGCCCTTTAAAAAAATATAGTACTCAATCAAACAGAATTTAGATCTTATTCTCTGTAAAATGGAAATATCTAGATAGGAGCAGTGAAAATGATGGGGGCCTAAAGGGAAATCCCAATGTGCAAAGATTAGAAAGACAGAGACAGCCCAAATAAAGGATGGTGTAATAGACAGAGGCCACATAATGAATGACAGAAAACAAGAAGTCAAAATTCCTATTTACCCTTACACATAATACAGGAACATAAGGACATGTAATGCCACTGCAAGGATAAAAATATAAACAGTGCCAGCATGAGTTTTAGTTGTGTTAACTTCTTACTACTGCTCAGCTAATTTACACTTTCCCAGCTATAAAATGGGGATAATATTCTTGGCTCCCCCCATACATAAAAACTAATCAGGGAAGTATTCAGATAATTCTATAATGAAGGATGCCATTGAAAACAGTAAAAAGAAATTAGTAATTCCAAATGCAGTGCAAGTTTGGATGAGATTAGCTGGCACAGTGGACAATAAACAAGGCCTAAGACTACAGACTAGGCAATGAAGTTACAAGGAACTATTAAACACCTTCCTTATTCCCTGTGAATCACCACTCTTGTGTGCAAAATGAGGCAAGAATAATACATGATTTGTAAGTAAGGATGCTATCATAACACATACCTGAGGGAAGTTGACTTGGGATTCTAGGGCCATCCTCTAAATTGGTAGTGCTTGATCTCGCACCCTGAATGACTTGCAGTGTGCTTTTTAATACACAGTTACAAACAAGTTATTATTTCTACAAAAATAACATGATTATTAAGTTGATTGTTTGCAAAATAAATGCTTTCCTTGCTTCTCTAGAGAGGTGAAAAAGATTTCATTTGTAGCTTTCGGTTGTGTTTCTCATAGGAAAAATGCACTGTTAGGAGCATTTCAATTCCTCTGTAAATGTTACATTCCTCCAGTGAACTATGTCAACAAGCCCACTCAAAGCTCATGCTTAGTTTACCGCATCTTGCCAAGCAGACTCTTTCTTCATCAGGACCAGAAATATGCCCATTAAAGTGGTGATAAAGAACAATGGGACAATCAGAATTTCGCAAACGCACAACCTAACGTACCTGCTCTAATTTAAGGAGGTCTCTGGAGAGTCATCAGGCCAAAGTCTTGATGGAGAGATTTTAAAGACTGAATAAATCGTCTAAAATTAAAAAAAAAGAGGAAGTGTACCAAAAGTAATAATACCTACTGTATTTAATGTGTAGCCCTGAACAAAGGGGACTTAGAGCAGGCTACAAAAGCTGCTTTTTCTCTTCTGGTATAACACAGCACATGTTTCTTCATAGCAGCTCAGTGGAAATACTTATTGACATGCAGATGGATTTAAAAATATAAAACTTTAAGGTAAATTTCTGGATGAGATGACTATAGCACAAATTCTGTTCCTCATACCTTCCAGTGGAAGGTTAGATGAGATGAACTGGGATGTGCCAGAAAGGCCAAAGCATGAGATGCTGCATCTAACAGAAGGTAAGGTAAGATATGAGGAAAAATTTCTTCAACAAAAGGGTTGTCAAGCACTGGGACAGGCAGTGATGGAGTCACTAACCCTCGAGGTATTTAAAAGCCATGTAGACATGGTGCTTAGGGACATGGTTTAGCGGTGGATTTGGCAGTGTTGGGTTAACAGCTGGACTTGATGATCTTAAGGGTCTTTTTCAACGAAATGATTCTGTGATATATATGTTGTCCTGGCATGTCAGACTGTTACTTTGGGACAGTCAAAGACCCTGTCATCATCTCTTCTGAGCTTTGTTGGTATCTCAGTATGAACTGATGAACTCTAGAAAGTACTTCCATCCACCATTCCAAATGACATGAATGGTTCTATTAACGGTCAGATCACAAATCTGGCTGATGACCACCTAGCAGGAATATGGACTGCCCACTGCCTGTACCAAGTCAGGAAATGTTTGCAAGGAATGACTGGAGGTAACATGCAACTGGCAGATCCTTATCCTCTGAGGGTAAGATGGGAGCTGTTTTTATTGTAGGCAAGCTGCCCAGCCACATCAAAACAAAATCCTACTGAGACCATCTACAGGCTCAGAGCAGCATTCACAACAATTGTTATTCTCCATATTCACTGGCATTCCTCAATCAAGGCTGAATCTGGACACTTGAATAGTATCATACAGGTTTGCTCTCTTAATAAAGGATTCATAAACTAAAAGGTTGTCAAACCAAACATGCAAAATGTTCCTGCATGATATGCTATTCTATTGTTACAATCCTCAGAATATAAAATCCACCCTTGTCCAACTGTTGACAAAAAGCAATGAAATGAATCATGTCACAAGGGTACTAAGATGTCTAGAGAAGCAACTAGTAAGGAAATTTTATGAAGGAATTTTCCAAGTCTTTTGTCTACTTTGACATATATCAGTGGCTTTATCTAGAGTTAAAAAGGCAAGAACCCATTACAGAGGAAGTCTGATTTTTTCTTGACTTAAAACTGCTTCATTTATTTTAATTAAACTTGCCCTAGGTTATGAATCTAGCAAGCTGCAGAAACATTTAAAAATTAAATAAAATAAAACCATCTTTCTTGACAGGAGGGTTTTTAAAAGCTTGCTTACCTGTAGCACACTTCTGATTTAGAGGATTTTTAAATTATTAGAAACGTTGTATGTGATACTGCAAGACTCTGCTGGTTTTGCTCTTGAATTAAAATGACCTCCCACTGCCACAGTAAGAATCACAGAATTAAATTGTTGAGATTCTCTCCACTGCTCTAGCTTCACTGCAGAATTCCTTTGCTGACTTCTGAGAAATGGTATGAAGCCAGATGTTTATACCAGCCCTGCTCCCAGTTTTGTCTAAGGCCAAAGAAAAGGAATGTTGTATGTTTAGGATATTGGCAATTTCCATGCCAATAGACCAGGCCAAGGTCAAAAGCCCACAACACAGACTTTGGAGGAATAAAGAGATGGCCTGTGACCTGCCCTGGCCTGGGCCTGGCTCATGACAATATGATCAAAAGTTGTAAGAATGAGAGTGAATGGAATAACTTATAAAACATAATCATCAAGAGAAAAGAAGGTGGGAACAACTGTATCAAATATATTCCAGCCTGGGGTCATCTAGTTTCATTAGACAGTGACCCTTACTTTATTAAAATACTTAATAAAATCAGTTCTGGTTAAAGATGGGCTTCAGTACCCTTGAAACATTAGGAAAGCTCAGGTCTGAACTAACTTTACAATTTGGGCTGCCTTTGTTTTGAGTTGTTCACTGAGACACGTTCTCCCTGTTTCCTCCAAAGAACTTAGAGATAAGTGAGAAGGGTTTATCTCTTTTTATCTTTAAATGTTATTAAAGTAAAAACGTATTTTGCAAAAATTCCAAAGTTTGCTAAGAAAACACAGAGCGCCAATTACTTGCAACTGTGTTCATTCCTTGATGAAATACCATGGACTATAGTAGTTTAGGTATTGATCAGGAGTTCAAAAGACTTTAATTCCATTTAAACTTGCTCATTTCTAGGTTTTCTTGCACTCATCCACAAAAGACAGAGAAGAGAATTTCCATGCCTCAGAAGGCTACTGTGCCCTGTTGCTCTTAAGGTGTTAACTAGACATCCTCACTGTCGTGGTTTAAGGTTTGGGGAAGGGAAGGGACAGGTGGAGCGGCTATTCCACTCCCCTTCCAGCCACACTCTATAAAAGGACACAGGAAGTTCCGCTTGCCCCCTCCTCGCTGGGATTGCTGCTGGCTCCGGACGGCTCTGTCGCTGCTACAACTCCATGTGGCTCAGGAGGAATCCAACAACATCCAAGGATCGGTGTTGTATATATTTGTATATATACCTCCCCTTAATACTCCTGTATATTTCCTTCCTTTGATATCCCTTTTGTTACTCCCTGTTAAAAGTTGTAATCTTAATTTTCCAACTTTGTGTGAGGCCTTTCTTCCTCCCCTGGGAGGGAAGAGGGGAGGGAGAAGAGGGGTGAAACAAATTCTGCTCCGTGGGGGGTTGCCCTGAGCCTTAAACAGAGACACTCACTAAAGTTGAAAGAAAGATCTGGATAAAGTTCAGTGACAGCAGGATCAACTATATATATCTGTAAATTTAACAAATAATATGTCTCCAACAGAGTACATGTATAGTATGGTAATTGCCATTTGTTGTATCTTGAATATATACATAATGTTGATGAGATGTGAAGAGTTTTCCAAACTGGTAAAGATACACAGTGCAAGCAATTTATAGTAAGATACAGACTCTACTTATGTCAACTCAAGCTGTTTAATACCACAACAGAATTACACCACGGTTTATGGACATTTCCTTCACCAAACTTTCCATTAACTTCAATAGATGCCAGAACAGGCCCAAGAGCAGGAAATGAAGAAATATACTATACTTAAATGAAATTGCACTGGGAATTTAGGTAGGCAGAAAGTAATTATTCACACTTGAATCTCAATAGAGCACTAGGTTTATATTCCCATTCTGGCATATAACGAGATGCATAATAATCAAGAAGAGCAGGGCTACTGGCTCTCCTCTCAGCCAAAAGGTAAGACTTAAAGAAGCAGAATGATCTGCTTGCTTGATATCGAGTGAAAGGATGGAGTGACATTTATTGCATCACCTGCAAGACTTGCCAAGAAACAAAATGTAGTAAGTAAATTATCATGGTTTTGGGGATCTTCATCTAGAATGTAGTCATTGCTTGTGAAAAAGAGAGAGGTTTTGAAAAATTAGAAACTTGGCTCTGCTGGTGCACATATTTAGGCATGCACACATGCAAACGGAAATGTATGGTCTTCCTTCTTTTGTGGACAGTCCTAGGGGACAATTTCTGGAAAACAGTGCCTTTGCAAAATACTAATAATTTTCATTTCTATTTTCATTTCTATATTCATTGATGCAGATGAAGACTCCAAGAAGCACTGAAAAAATAATGGATTCTCTTGCAAATGTACTGGATTGTAAAACAACAAAAAATTCCAAATCTTGTAATAGAACTGCATTACATTCTAGCAAAGTGGATCCATTTCTGAGGTGGAATATGACAGCTTTTAAACTTTCTACAATATGTGACAGAAGAATACTATATTCAGTTGATACCGCAGGGCAATTTATGGAGGCAGAATGTAATAATATAAATTGAGTTTCAGAAAAGACACTGTGACTAATCTTACAAAAAATGCTATGGGATGTTTAATAATCCTGGTGGGTCAGAAGTTGTTCTACAAAAAATTCTCTTAAGACTGATTGTTATTAAAGTATGTACTGCATTTGGTTCATTTTTCATTTAACTATGTAGTCTAAAACTGCTGTCAAGTGCAAATATTTGAGTTGTAATTGGATACCCATACAAATGGAATAGAGCCACCAACCCCCAACCAAAATCACAATCATAAGATATTTAAGGTAGTAAATGTCCTTTGAAGAGCAACAAGACAAGCATCTGTCCACATCTCTTGAGCGATCCCTAGCAGTTCTCATTGGTGTTTATTGTTTCATTAATCAAAAATAAAGCAACAGGAGTAAGGCAGCACACTAGAACTCCTTCCTTACATTCACTCTGTAATCTTCCTCTTTTGGTATTTAAGGTTATAGTGCTTATTGATTAAGATATGAGTGGCAATTTTGAGGAGACGGAAGCACGCAGAGAGGAATAACATAATGCATATAGTTAAGGGGTTTGACACAAACCCCTTAGAAATTAGCAGAAGTCTGTGTTTTACTTACATTGCCTCTATATTTGTCCTAGTGGAGAAGCAGAGAGGTTTCTGCAGCACTTCCCTCACTGTCTGCAGGAAGGCTGCAACTGCACACATTTGAAGTCCTGGGCTGAGCCTACACAGTTTTACAAGGAGATGAGAAAAAGCCAGACACCTTTCTGTGGGTGTGACATATTCTGTAACCTACAACATGCAGCCCTCCTGTTTTATTAACACCGGAACCCTGTGCAGGCCAAGGCCTCCTTGGGGCTGGGAGCACAGAGGCCAGGCAGGATGGCAGAGCAGGGCCTGGCAGCCAGGGCCTGACCCACTCCCAGCCAGGAGAGGGGCAGGTCAGGGCCACTGGTGCAGCCCCAGCCCTGGGCATCTCCCTGGGGACAGGGATGGGCCTGCACATGTGCTTGGCTCAATTGTGGCCCATGGCCGGGCTGGGCAGGGCTGTGGGGAGCTGGAGACAGGCCCCATGGTGGTGTTGCTGGGGCAAAGCTGAGGGGCCTGTGTGCTGAAATGGGGTCGTGTCCATGGGCAGGGCAAGGGAGCCTTGAGGGCGCTGATCTGGGCCAGTGAGGTGGTGCCCTCAGGGCCCTGACACTTAAGAATAAAAAATCAAGAAAACAAACAAATCTTACACTCATTTTGTTTCACAGGACTTACCTTCTTTTGATTTTTTATTTTCCCTTGCAGTTTTCCATGGATCTTCTTTATGATTCAAAGTCTACTTAGCCATGACTTTCAGTATGGCATTTGGTTCTTTTCATTTCACCGTTGTTAATGAGAACAAATGAAAAAGTAATGTCTGTGCTTTTTCAAAGGCCATCCAAATGGGCTGAGATCCACTTACATGGTATCCATTCCTTGGCTTCACAAAAAACCAATATTTTTGTAACTCTGGAAAATTTGCTCCACCTAAAGGTGGTTAACACTAGCATTTTCATCCCAGATTTTGAGATTCCTATAATGCCATAAAGTTTTTGTTAACAAACCCATGAGTTCTTTAAAGAACTTTTCTCAGAAGGCAAATAGTAAGATGTTTAATGTATACAGTATGTCAGGCTTGGTCCCAATATCTTTGTTATGGCTCTCAGCCCTTTCCACCACATGATACAGTATGTGGCAGAGACCACCCAGCAATTTTTTTTTCACTGTATTTCACATTACTTCTTTGTTAAGTTTAGCTGTAGACTTCAACTCCACAAGGTAAAATATTCCTAGATACTTAATACCCTGTGGTTTTCAATCTATATTTAAACCCTGCCTTATCCACTACTGATCGTACAATACGTTCAGGGATATAAACTCCAACTTACCTCAGTTGATTTGCCATTCAGATATGCTTGCAAAATTCTCAGCTAGCTTCCACAGATTTTTTTATGTTCTGGGAGATGAAATAAAAATACCATTTATACTGTATGATACTTATTAGAGGTGAAAAAACAATGCATAGCAAATAACTTAGAAAACTATTCTTTACCAAATATCCATGAGCCGATCATCAATCCCTTTGAATTTATTCAACATTCTCCAGTTGTTACAGTTTTTACACACTGTTTTTGAACTTATAGGTTTCAAAGATTCAATAGTCATTAGCCAGTCTATGTAGTATAGCTCTGATGAATGTACCTGAGTAGTGATTTCTAATATTTTCACCAGTAAAATCTGAGCATGTAACTCTAGTGATATTAATATTTTCTTGTCTTTGACAAATATCTGTGCAACAGTTCCTGAACTAGTTGCAACTACACTTGGGTGTAGCAATGCAGCAGAAATGGAAGCAGCATCATCAGTGCAGTGCTATCCCTGAAATCACCACCATCAAGATGGAGGATGTATTAGCTCAGGTGCAGCATCACTTGCCTGTGCCTCTGTTGCTTTCAGAATCTAAGCTAGTAACCTCCTATGATGCTGCTCCACTCCCTGTGGATGTATTATCTCCCCTGGTATTATTTGCATTGTGCTCCAACACGCAGCACTGTGGTAAGGGTACCATGTTTTCTGGCTACCAGCAGAACCTTCAAAGGGTTTTTCTTTTTCATAGACATAAATATAGAGAGTTATATGAACATAGGACAGTCCAGGAATGAAATTATTCAAAAGTTACATATATCTGTGTAAAAGGTTTCTGTCCTTATAATTATCCTTTCTGAGTTAGAGGTATCATTAAGCAATATGACCAGATTTGGCACTCAATAAAACCCATTTAAGCAAGGAATACATTGTATATCGCAATTCCCTAAGTACAGAGCTAACAGTACTAATGCAGATGAAAAAGAGAACCCGAAGAAGGTTATTAGTTGATTTGCTAACACACGTAAGTGTCAACAGGTGCAATCATCTGGAAAGAGGCAGGTGTCACCAAAGCATTGGTACTGTCATAGAAAAAGGATGTCCTGCAGAAGCCTTAAATGTGAAGTTAAAATTGAAAAGCTGTTGAAATCCTCTATCAGCCATCACCTTACAAGTATTCCACATCTGATTTAAGGCTGGAAATGTGCCAGAAAAAAACCCTTGTACTTAAATCTGTGGGTACTAAAATACTTGAACTTAACTCTGACATCTGCACATTTAGATTTTCATGTTCCATAAAGATGTTGTCTTCAAAGGAGGCATCTGACCCTATTCCCCTGTAGATATTCATTTGAGCTAAGCACCATCAGATAGCTGCCAAGCTAAAATATTTTATTTGTATTTCCATGATAACATTCTTACCAATGAAGGGTTAATATAATCTAAAAAATTGAAAGTTCCTCGTTTTGAGACCATATAACTTAATGAGAAAAAAATACAATATGAAGATTTAAACAGAGAAAAGCACATATTTAAAACTGGCAACCTAAACAAAAAGTCTGGAAAAGAGTGCTATTTTTGTACTAAAATATTTAATCCAATTAGTTTCTAGTTGATCTTACATATAAAATCTAAAAATAATCACTTCTTTTTCTTTATGTTTTTCTGAACATACTTCATTGCTTGTGAAACTAAGGGATTAATAGTACTTGAGATGGGAAAGCACAGTGTAGATTGGCACAGAGTAAGTTTTTCCTCAGCACAAAGCTGTTTTACTATACAAGGCTGGTTTACTGTACTTGCTTAGGTCATGATCTACAAAAGCCCTTTGCCAGTCCTCACAGATGTTATAGAAAAGATTTGTGAGATTTCTTAATTCCAGAAAGTTGAGAACAACATCAGTTCAGTCCCTGTAGTTACTGTACTTTTTCTAGTACATTGTCTACTCTGCACTGAGTTGTACGCCCATCTAATTATGAGGGCTTACTGTAGTTCTCCAAAAAGCCTGTTCCACTATCTAATAGATAGCTCCTTGGAAAATAACTTTTTTTCGTATTTTCAAAGATCTGCTCACTTCATTACTCCTAACTACACCTTCCTTTAGCAGTCCTGGGTAGTGATGGCCAGTTATAGTGGACTGTCCCAAATAAAGAGGTAGTTTCATAAAACAAATCACACAGATTTACATATCTGACCTTTTCAAAAATTCAAATAAATTCTGTAAAGGAGAAGAACTATTGCATTAATTCAATTTGCCCATGTAGTAGAGAGACCAGATTGGTGCTCTCCAGAGAAAGCAATATGCTAAAGCCAAAGCGCAATGTGTGAAATTAATTCTGGAGCAGAATACCATGTATATTTGTGATGGTCAAATCCCACACAGCTTCTGGTTTAGGGCTAATGTCTTTTAACTGGATGAAAGTTGCTTGTGTTTTGTATGACATACGTCATGCAAAATGTCTATGAAAAGAAGAATGGCCCCCTCTGGAAGATACACAATGTGCCAGCAAAAGAATTTCCTGAGCTATTATTCAGGCCAAAACACTCTTCCATAAAACAGGGCCATCTATGTGGGGTTTTTCTTTTTTTTGTCACTGCTCCGTAGTTCCTCAAAGCTACTGTCTCCTGATCTGAATCGCCAATGCTTCTGGAATACCCCTTGTTGGTGAAAACATTCTACAGGGGTATCAGCATTTTCTGTGTTTAACTGAATCATTTTATACAATAAAATTAGTAGAAATTACTGCCATAAAAGCATACAATTAAAATATACTGAGCAAAATTCTTCTTTAAAGAAGGATATTTCAGTGTTTGAAGGAAGCAACTAGAGCTGTGCCAAGAGTCTGTTTCACAGGGAATCTCAAAATTTGTGTTTGGAATAGAAATCCCCAAAGATGTTAAAATTCATCATGCAGCAAATTCTGAAAAACAACAAAAATGCCCTTTGGTAATTTCCAAAGGAAGTTCTTCACAGTGGATGAAAAACTCTCAACCACCTCGCATGCTGGTACAACCAAGAATTCCAGGTCCCTAACTACTTTTCATGACAGGTGTTGGATTGAAGTGCAGCTAACTCCCTGTACACCTTGGGAATTCCAAAAGAACATCAGTGCTTGCAAGTCTAGTGACTTAACTTTCTGTTGGACTTTGCCACAGGTTGCTGAAAAGCAAGGAGCCTGAAATTCTGGTGATCCAGCAGGTTCCAGACAGACTGACAGAGTCAGGAGTAGAGGTGGAGAGGAAAGCAAAGCTTTGTTGGATGTTCACTAAAATTTAATCATCTGCTAATTTTTTTTCATGCTTTGCATTTCAGAATTAGCTTTTTAATCCTCTTTTCTTGCCTACACAAGAGGCATCTAGGCGACGGTCATATAAAATAAAAAGCAAAAAAGTGCAAGTGAGATCAGATATGCTTTAAATAAACCATTTTATTCTTGGAAGTGGGAATATACTACTGAGACTGATGCTACTTTGGAACAGATAGGTCCGTTTCTTATTCGTCTTACATTCTGGTATGTAGTAGTTAAAATCATAATGCCCACAAAGAATGACTTTGCAGATGTTGCATTTGCAGCAGCAAATCTGGGCCATGCCAGGAAGAATTAGAACAACACGAATTGTGTGCTACAGTCTAATAATGTGCCGTGCATGATACAAAATCCTGCGCCTCTGGTTTCCTCTACGCGCAAAAGATCTACGTCAAAGTTCTATTAAGCCTATATCTGATTTTTAAAGTTCAATCCTTCACAACACAGGCACCAAAACCAGGATTATAGTACAGGAGTGTACTATAATGTATAAAAATGACTCCCAGTCTGGCTGCCATGCTGATATCAATGCAGCAAAAAGTGTATGGTAGAACAGAAGGTTTTGTGCTAAAGAACAGATAAGTGACATGGATTGAAATTATGGTAAATTTAAATTGATGGCCTAATTAGTATTATCTCTTTTTGTATTCTCTGTAAGAAATATTATCCAGGAGGAACTCATTCTGCATTGATGTTGATATAAAGTGTAATTCTGTAGCATTTCCATTGTAATCTGGCATTAATTAATGCATCATTATTCCAAAGTGTTAATTAAATTATTACAGAAAGGGACATCTGCCCCAGTTCAGAAAGAAAAAAATTATATGATGCATGAGAATTAGACTTTCAAAGGTCTGAAATGGCATGTGAGTTCCCACAACACTGGTGGAAGCACAAAACCAAGCAGAAATACAGGCATGATGAGCTCGTGGCTCATAAACCACAATAAGACATCAACATTTGCTCACTGGTGATGGAGTCTGATGACAGCATCAGAGGCTCAAAGCCAGATTCATCAGAAATATAACCCGGCAAATTTCTAATATGGTAAATTAAATATACTGTACACTGACTATCAGGAATTACTCACAAAGAATTCAGGGAATTAAATAGGGGTATGAAACTATTCACAATTTCTACAGGCTCCACTAAATATTGCACTTGGCTATTGGGCAGGAATACCAATACATAGTCACTGGGAGTGCCAGGGCAGTGCCAGGATTAACTGCAAACAATCCTGCACTCTTCAGTGTTGACTGTCTTGACCTTCTGCCTGCAGTCCTAAGCAGGATCACTGAAATCTCAAATAAGGATTTCAGTTGCTGTTCTTGTTACCATCAGCTGGGTGGTAGCTGTTTTCAAATGCAGAGAGGAGGAAATGCAATCCTTTATCAAAGAATGTACAGTCCAATCCAATGCA
>VYZX01013495.1:262-20854 GCA_013401335.1 Brachypteracias leptosomus
GGGACATGGGTTAGTGGTGCCCTGGCAGTGCTGGGTTAATGGTTGGACACCGTGATCTTAAAGGTTTCTTCCAATCAAAATGATTCTATGATTCTCTGGGCTGTCGGTGGCTCCTGGGTGGCCACAGGAACCAAGGACCAAGAGGATCAAGGGTAAATGCATCTTGAGGGGGTTCAACTGGTTGCTGGAGTCCCCATCCCTGGAGGTATTTAAAAGATGTGGTGCTGAGGGACATGGGTTAGTGGTGCCCTGGCAGTGCTGGGTTAATGGTTGGACTACGTGACCTTAAAGGTCTCTTCCCACCAAAATAATTCTATGATTCAAAGTTCTTCACCATGAGGGTGATAGATCAGTGGAAGGGGCTGCCCAGAGAGGGGGTGGAGGCCCCATCCTTGGAGTCCTTCAAGGTCAGGCTTGCTGGGGCTCTGAGCAGCCTGCCCCAGGTAGAGATGTCCCTGCTGGTGTAGGGTGGTTGGACAAGATGACCTCTAGAGGTCCCTTCCAGCCTCAAACATTCTCTGATCCCTCAGGGACTGACCCAAAGATGAAGAGCTCCCTTGGGGTCGTGCCTCAGGGTCACCTCCTTGACTTATCCCCCATCCCTCCCAAGACCTTGAAGCTAAAAACCCCCAGATCCACCCTCCCCGGCCCCAACCCCCTGCCTGGGCCAAGACTCCTCCTCCAAGACCTCCCTCCCCACATCTCCCCTGAACCTCTTCCAATCACACACACCAATAAAATGTGTGTTATTAACACTCTCCCCTCACTCTCTGATGGGCAATGAAACCTCCCAGAATCACACCTATGATTTAATTACATTTAAAGTCAATCAAGAGCTTTCTGGAGCTGAGTGTCTCTTAAAGGGGCTGCAGGGGAGGGGTGGGAAGGATGGGACCAAGCCCCCCCCCCCTAGAGATGATGCTCCTGCACAAACACATACACACAAATCATCATCATCATCAATTTTCTATCCCTCCTCCCATTCCCCACCCATTTTTCTGGGCTTTGAGGAGCAGCCCCATAACAAAGTCCCCCAGGGAGGGGTCAAGGAGGGAGGTAGAGGAGGGATGGGAAGTGGTGGGGATAAGACAAGCAGCAGAAACCTCCCCTGCTCCCCCCCACCCCATCCCTCCATGTCATTGAGGGATGGCACAAGCCTTGGTTTTAATTAAATGGAGGTAATTGCCTCCAAACACTGTGGGAAGGGAGGGGGCTTCAGGCTTGGCTGCCCCCAGGAGCTGGGGAGGGGGTTGAGGGGAGGGTTTTGTTGGATGCTGCTCCAGGGGCACTGAGGACTTGGGCTGAAGGCAACTGGGGTGGCTTAACCCTTCCACTCCCATGCTGGGAATGAGCATGATTGGGTCCAAATCAAGAGGGGAGAAGGTCCAGCCTTGAAGCACTGGTTGAACTGGGCAGGGTCTGCTCTGAACTTGATGATCCCAGAGGTCTTTTCCAATGATTCTACAATTCTATGACCATCCATGACCCTTGGGGAAGGTTTAGAGAACCCCAAGGAGGAAAAGACAGTGAGAAGAGTCTGTCCATTAACAGAAATCAAAGTGATCTCCTCCCAAAGGGTGTCTCCAGGGATGGGGCCTCCACCACCTCTCTGGGCAGTTCCAGTGATCCACCACCCTCATATTAAAGAACTTTTTCCTAGTGTCCAACCTAAATCACCCCTTTTCTAGCTTTAAACCAGTCCTGGTGGGACTCACCCTTCCTGAGCTCTGGAGATATGTGGGTCAAGCCCTAGAATGTGACCTTTGATTGGTCTGCACTGGTAGATCAGCATGGTGGCCTTGTCCTCAGCATCTACTGATGAAACCACCTTGGTCTCCACCAGCCTCCAACCATGCCCACAAGCCACCCAGCTCCACAGCAGCCACCCCATAGTGTTAAGCCCTGAGTGGACCATTAGAGATGGTGACTGAAGGCCCATGGTGTGGTCTTGGTTAACATGCAAACCCAGATGGCCCCAACAGCACCTCAACACATTCCTGGGTGTGTTTCCTCCTTGGTGAGAAGATGGGAGCTGCCTCAAGAGCTGCCCTTTGCCCTGAGCACACGAGGGCTTTGAAAACTCCCACAGAGGCTGCGGGGGAGTCAAACCAGATAAATATTGATGAGGGTTGTGTTCTCAGGCCACCCGCCAAGCACGAACCACTTGAGGTTAGCAAGAAACTGCCCCCATTGGCATATTATGGGATAAGTGTCCATTACAGGGGCCGATGGGAGGGGGATGCTCTCAGAGACAGGATATTGGATGAGGTCGTGGCATCCCCCTCGTGCCTTGATGGTTGCTCATAAAATCAGATCGAGCCATCCCTTAAAAACAACCCTCCCCTGTCGATAGTTAACGGCCGGGGAGAGGATGGGCCCAGCTCCCTGCTGCCTCCAAGGGCTGGGTTGGGGGGTGTTGGAGAGGTCTCCACAAGCCCCAGCTTTCCAGCTTGGTCAGGTTCTGCCCCACCAGCCACAAAATTGTGGTTGCCAGGTTCTTCTAGATGCTGGAGCATCGTCCAGCATGTATCAACCCCCTCCTGGTCCCCTTCATCCTCTGCAAAATTGATTTTGTGGAATTATGGAATGTGCAAGGTCTTGGTGCGGGGCTTCAAGTCAGGAACCTACACCAGAAGCCAACAACCAGACAAAGCAGCCATGGACCAACTTATGGGCTGGTGGAGATAGAGTCATAGAATGGTTTGGGTTGGAAGGGACCTTAAAGATCATCTAGGGCCAAACCCTCTGGCACTGACTGATTTTTATCAAGGGGTTACCTGTGCTCTGTGTGGAGAAGTTCAGGAGAAGAACAGGGAGAGCCAGAACCAAAGCAGCAATGAGGAGGGGAAGCATCCACCATGCTCAGGAGAAGGACCCAGACTCAGAAAGACACGACCAGAGGTGGAAGGAGACCTTAAGGAGACACAGAGAATCATAGAATTGTTTGGTTTGGAAGAGATCTTAATCATCAAGTCCAACCATCTGTTCTGGAGGAACAGCCCCAGCTCAACCCCAACCCCAGCAGAAGGAGAGGAAGAAGAACCCCCCTGCCCATGGCACTGGATGATCTTGAAGGTCCCTTCCAACCCTGACAATTCTATGATTCTAAGAGGGGAAGGAACAGTTCATTGGCCAAACATCCCCTGGGTCTGAACCCAGGACCACCACAACTCACCTACGGTAGCATCTACAACAACCTGGGAGGTGCAAAGCTGGCAGCCTTGGTTCAGGTGTCCTACCAGGGTGTCCTCCAGGAAAAGAGGGCCAGGAGACATGTTCTCCACGTTGGTCCACACGTGCTGATGAAGCATGAGGAGTCTGCGTGGTCTCCAAAGTCTCCATGGTGGTGGTGGGAGGAGAACAGGACTCGACTTGAAGAGCTGCTCTGCTCTCTGTGCTGCTTTTTCTGCTTGATAAGATCTTGGCCCCCGTGATGCCTCCTATGGATTGAAAGGTCTTTCTTCAGCAAACAGCAGCAGATCATCGAAATGCATCTAAATATACACGGGTAAAATTCATTTGCAACGATAATAGAAGTGATGACCCAGCTCTTTCCCCCTCCACCCATCCAACCCTCCCCTGCAGCACTGGGAGGATGGGTTAGAGAGGGTTTGATGGATGGATGGGTGAAGGGATGGAGGAATCAGAAGCAGGGGGAGGTGGGATGGATGCATCCCCCACCCACCCTGACAGCTCAGGGTGTTTCAGGTTCTTGGGCACAAACTTGAATGCGGGAACTTCCACCTCAACTTGAGGAGAAACTTCTTTATCGTGAGGGTGATGGAGGCTGGAAGAGGCTGCCCAGGGAGGTTGTGGAGTCTCCTTCTCTGGAGGCTTTCAAACCCCACCTGGACGTGTTCCTGTGTGACCTGATCCAGGTGATCCTGCTCTGGTGGGGGGGTTGGGCAAGTTGATCTCCAGAAGTCCCTTCCAATGCTGGGATTCTGTAAATCCCAGACCTGGGCAGAACGAGGGAGATGAAACAGGAATCACTGTGGAAACCAGTGTGAAGACCAGAAAAGCAGCCAAACAGCCCCAAGAGTCCCACCCTGGAGGACTCCTTGAGGTCAGGAATGATTGATCGGGGCAACATGGAAGGTGCAGAAGAGCTGGGAGAAGACAGCAAGAAAGCACAGGTAGATACTCACCATGGAGTCCCTCAAGACATTGTGAGTGGTGCTGCCCCTGGCATGGGGGTGGAGTCAGCAGCAGAGTGTCCATCCTGAGGCTGATGCTCCTGCCTATCTCCTGGTCTCCATCAGACCCCTCTGCAGGACTTCCCATTGCATAGCATCAGACTCCAGATGAAGAGATGTCTGGAATAACATGGGAATGGACTTTCTCATGGTTCACTTGGTGGCCACAGGCTGTAGAGCTGTCTTTGGAGATGCAATCCTTCATCCTGAGCTACTGCAAGGTCTTGATGCAGGGCTTCAAGTCAGGAACTTACACCAGAAGCCAACAACCAGACAAAGAAGCCATGGACCAACTTATGGACTGATGGAGATAGAATCATGGAATGATTTGGGTTGGAAAGGACCTTAAAGACCAGTGGAGAGGCTCGTGATACAGCAGGAGGGCATGTGGCCTACTCAAGAACATGGGTCTCTCTCTGTCTTCAGGAAGAACTGCTGGAAAAGCTGAGCAAAGCACTGGAGATGCTTGGAAAAGTATCTCCAGCACCATTGCTGGAGGACAGTGTGGATGGGCCTGTTCCCAAGAAGCAGTTTGGAGCTGTCCCAAGAGGCCACATGGATGGACCCTCTGGGATTTAGGGTGCAAGACAGAGTTTGGCAATACCAAGATGAGCTGCACCATGCAATGGTTTGGGTTGGGAGGGACCTCCAGAGCTCATCTAGTCCAACCCCCCTACAAGAAGCAGGGACATCTCTAGATCAGGTTACTCAGAGCCCCATCAAGCCTGACCTTGATGTCTCCAGGGATGGGGCCTCCACCACCTCTCTGGCCAACCTCTTCCAGTGATCAACCACCTTCATATTAAAGATCTTTTATCCTAATGTCCAACCTAAATCTCCCTTTTTCCAGCTGAAAACCATCACCCCTCATCCTACCACTACAAACCCTTGAGAACAGATCCTCCCATCATGGACAAGCACCAAGTGACTCAATGTCCCCATCCAGAGCTGTGCCTCATCCACCAGTGACTCTGAAGCTATGGAGCCCACTTGACCTGGTCCAAGACAAGCCTGATCCCACTGCCACCATCACAGCTGGACTGGGAAAGGACCCTGCAAGGCTCTTCCCTCCTTCTTCTGCCTGGATTCTACCCTGAAGCATCAAAAAAACCCCCCAACCAACCTTCAAACAGGAGCTAATCCCTTTGCAAGCTGCACCGAATGAGGACCTGAAGAGAGACGGGCTCAGAAGGGTGGGACTTGCCTGGAGGAGGAGACGGGGTTGATGTTCTTGCAGAGCTGATGCTCTGAGTTTGGGGGGGGGGGGGGGGGCTTTGCTTCCAGCCCAGGAGGGTTATCAAGGGATTTGCTGCTCTTGCAGAAACTCCTGCCTGGCTTGGGAGGGAGAAGAGGGAGGGGGAGAGGTTTTTCCAGCAGTCAGCAGAGCGCGATTTAGCATCTGCCGGGTTGGAAATGACCCTGGTGATTGCACCTTCTTGAGGGGGACCTGGATTGCACGTCTCCCCCTGCGCTGGGTTGAGATGCTGTGTGGTGAGGGGGGGGCTGTGTGGGGACACGAAGGACTGGCCATGGCTGCAGAAGTCATTGTTCTGGAGGGAAAAGGGTGTGATGCTCACAGTGAGAGCATCACAGAACATCAGGGGTTGGAAGGGACCTCCAAAGATCATCTAGAGCAGGATCACCCAGAGCAGGACACACAGGAACACGTCCAGGTGGGGTTTGAATGTCTCCAGAGAAGGAGACTCCACAACCTCCCTGGGCAGCCTGGGCCAGTGTCTGGCACCCTCACCATGAAGAAGTTTCTTCTCCTATTGATGTGGAACCTCCTCTGGTCCAGCTTGTACCCCTTGCCCCTTTGTCCTATCCTTGGACATCCCCTCAGATCTGTGAATTCAAGGCCACACTCCTGCTCTAGACCCTTCCCCAGCTTTGTTGCCCTTCTCTGGCCACTCTCCAGCCCCTCGAGGTCCTTCTGGGAGTGAGGGGCCCAAAATCAACCCCAGGATTTGATGTGCAACCTCCCCAGTGCCCAGTCCAGGGGGACAACCCCTGCCCTGCTCCTGCTTCCCACACTGGTGCTGACCCAAGCCAGATGCTGGTGACTTCTTGGCCACCTGGGCCAAGAACTGACCTGGGTGAATTCCAGAGGAATGTGCCGGGCTCTGGGAAGAGTTTGCTGGCTCCACAACATGTTGAAATCATACCCAAAACCATCTGGGGATGCACCAGGGAACCGGGATGGTCAGAGAGAGCAGGGCAGGACATCAGAAAGGACCGTGTTTGCTGGAGTAGGGGGTCCAGCAACAAGAGCAGGGGATGTTTGCAAGCCCCTGGGCTCCAACTCTGGCATGTGGCTGACCTGAAGTAGAAACCTACTCCAGACCATCCTCAGAGCCCAGCTGGAGATGCTTCCAAGCCATCCAAAAGCCCTCTCGGCTGGGAAGGTCCTACAACCTTTCTGGCCTGGTTGGCAGGGACATCTCAGCCCAGGGCTGGGGTGTAGGGCTCAAGCCAAGCCTGGTTCTCAAATGTCCCCCCCTCTCTGTCCTCCAGCCCTCCCCTCCTACAAGGGGCACCTGCCACAGGGGGTCACTTGGCTTCCTCACCCCCAGAGCAGCGCCAGGTCCCCAGGTTGCTGTTAGAAGACACCCTGGCTGGCACCCAGGGCTGACACCCGATGCAGCACCCACCACCTCCCGCTGGGTAGACACTGAGCTCAACCCCCCCACACACCCAGGGGTTCCCCCAGGGTTACCTCCAGCCCTGCAGCAGGAGACTCACCAGAGCAACCCGGGTGCATCATGAGGTGTGGGATGACGTTCCACCACTCCTGCACACTCCACCACTATGAGGCCGTGCATCTCCAGGAGGCCCTGGGAGGAGAAAGGATGAAGGTTGCAATGGTGCAACCAGTTTTACAGTAAGGATACGTGCTGGGACAAGCCCTTTGCAGAGTCAAGGAGCTATTTGGCTCGGCCAGGGCTGACGTCATGGGGAGAAGATGCCACCTCTCACCCAGGGGCCTCCCTGTTGGAAGGAGCATCTCCAAATTCCTGGAGGTATAATTCTAACCGGCACAGACTGTGCTGGGAAACATAACAAGCCACAAGCTGCAGGGATCCTCTTACACCGTCGGGGCCGGGGACTTGACGGGGGGATGTGTGAGGCTCCAGCAGCAGAGATCTTCTCACGCAGGGGGGACAAAACATATCAGGCTCCAAACTGGCGCAGGCAGAGGTGCCAGCACCCAAGCTAAGGTTTCACCCCGGAGGGACAGGTGGGGCTGGACCACAGTTACACCATTTGGGGCGTCAGGCAGGGCTGCAAGCTCAGGGCAACCACCAGGATGACTGGGGATGGTCAATCTACTCTTCACATTGAGGGCGAGAGCAAGCAAGCCAACCATCACCACCCCCTTCTTCTCCCTCCGTCTCCAGGACTCTACCTGTCCCCACATCCCCTTTCTCAAGCTGTTAGACCTCACCCCCCATCTCGCTGTCCCCACACACTCAACCACATCGGTTCCACCACCCAAAACACATCAAGGCTGCAAGAACAAGGTCAGAATGAGATGATCTTTGAGGTCCCTTCCAACCCCGACGATTCCAGGATTCTAGAACATCCCTTGGATCTACCCTGGGACATCTCACAAGGGCTCATCCCTCCTGCCAGCCCCCAGCCTTGTGCCAGCCATGGAGCTCTGCCAGGAGCCATTCCCTGAGCATGGGACAAGCCCAAAATGTCCTTGGCAAGGTGGTACCAGCACCAGATCTCCTGCCCATCCCTTGCTCCACAGCTTTTTCTCCTCTGCAAGCAAGCAGAGGCCCCGAGCCAAGGCTTTTAATGCACTCGAGTTGGCCGCTGGCTCAGTCGCTTAATAGAGTCCAATTGTCTATTTTTCATTATTGAACAATTCCCTTTATTGGGCTTTTTGGCTTGTCCAGGAAACCCAATCAATAGGGTTTCCCAAGGTAAACGCTTGGCTTGGAGGCCTCTTCTTCTCCCCAAATGGACCTGCTGTCCCTCTGCCCCTGATCAACCCCCCCTCAGCATCGCTGGGGACAAATTAGAGCTGGGGAAAATCTCTCTCCTGGTTTGTATTGGTAATAATCATAGAATCATTATGGTTGGAAAGGACCTCTAGGAGCATCATGTCCAACCTTTATCCCAACATCTCCCTGACCCCTAGACCTCAAGTGCTACATCTACTTGGTTTTTGAACCCCTCCAGGGATGGTGACTCCACCACCTCCCTGGGCAGCCCTGACCACTCTCTCAGCAAAGAATTTCTTCCTAATGTCCAATCTAAAGCTCCCCTGATGCAACTTGAGGCCATTTCTTCTCGTCTTATTATGTCTATGGAGATGTTGCCTACCCAGGATGAGAAGGCACCTCCAGATGCTTCCTCTTCCATCCTACGAAGAAAGGCTGAGAGTGGTTCAAAACCCTGCACTTCTCAGAGGAGGACTTGGGGCCATCACAGTCTCTGTGCTGATGCTCAGGTGTCATCATCCCTGGTGCTGTCATCACATGGTGAAGGAGCAGGATCCAGCCCTTGGAGACAATGCTCTTCAGTCCTAGAATGGGAAAGTCAAGAGATGTTTTGAAAGGTCCCCACAGCTCCGTGAAACCCGAGAGGTGGTAAAATTAAAAGCACTCATCACTAGACGTGGGCAGGAGGAGATTAATGCACTTGAACCATGACATGTGCTCCTCAAAGTGTCAAGTGAGAAACTCATCACCCTGAGGCCACATCCAGGAGAAGCCCAAGAATGGACAGGGCCAAGCACAGGGTGCTTCACATTCCTGCTTTGGGGTGGGTTTGCTCTTCTTCTTTTTCTCCTCTAATCCTTCATCAAAACATCCTGTTCCTTCCTGTGCAGGGACTCTCCATCCATGGTTGGTTTTGGCGACCTCTGCTCTACAAATTCCCCGTTCCTCCCTCTGATTCTTCTGGGGTTGTTTCTGTTCCCCAATGGAAGGAAACAGATTTTTTTTCCCCCGAAGAAAAATAAGTCTCTGGGTCTACCAGAACATGGACCTCAAAATATCCCTGCATGTGGTGAAAGTTCAGGAGAAATGGGGAAAGGGGCCCAAAAATGGAAGAGAAATCCCAATTTGGAGAGAATCCTGCTCCACAGGGTGCAAAGAAGCACTTGGAGGTGCTCTGAGGGACAGGAGGTCATGACCATGGACACATTTAAACCACCACACCCCAAATCCACTGGGATTAATCCTCCTGATAAATAAAATCCCATTTTAAGGACACCCCATGGCCTGAGCTCAGTTTTCCCTCTCTCCCAGGCTCAGCTCC
This sequence comes from Brachypteracias leptosomus, assembly GCA_013401335.1. Lineage (NCBI taxonomy): Eukaryota > Metazoa > Chordata > Aves > Coraciiformes > Brachypteraciidae > Brachypteracias > Brachypteracias leptosomus. The sequence goes on from VYZX01013495.1 coordinate 9,733, forward strand.
ACCAAGGACCACATCTAGGGGTGTCTGCAGACCCATGCGGGGTCTCTGTGCTTCTGAAGGACCCTGGAACGTGGGGGGAGCCCCTCACTGGGATGGGGCAGCAGCCAGACAGGAGGACAGGTCCTGTGGATGGACAAGTTTTCACCACGAGGCTCAGGTCCAGACATGGAGCTATTCTGGGCATCTCATCTTCTCTCCCGTGCTCCGTTGATCAGTTTTCCTTTGGCTCCTCCCCAGTAGACGTAGCTCTGGAGATGTTCTTCCCCTCCAAAGCTCATTCCCACCCCCAGCCTCCAAACCATCCCTGCCATGGGTCACCTCAAGGGCATGTCCAGGGAGCTCTGAGCACTTCTCAGGTCAACATCCCCTGGAGCCACAGGTGCCTTCAGCCCGGAGCATCTGGAGGGAAAAAGGGGGACACCAAAATTAAGAAGCTGCCTTTGAAACATGAGAACTTCTGTAGGAGCAGCTGGGACACCCCTCAAACCTCAGCAGGTCTCCACCTCCCTCCACCCCTGCCTAGAGGAATTAGAGTAATGCCACCAAAATTAAGCATTATATTGATGCTTACCTACGGCAGAAGCTCCACACACCAGGTGAGCACCCACAAAACCTTCTGGACTGACCCACAAAACCTTCAGGACTCCACTTTGCAGAGGTGTCTTCTCCTTATCATCTCGCATCCTCTTCTCAAGCCTTCCTGGGAGGACAGGCAGGAGCTGTGAAAGCAACAAGGAGACACGTGTTGGCACCACCACCTCTCATCACATCGTTGTCACTCATCACATCACCACAACTCAACACCCCTCTCCTTGCTCACGAAAAACATGATGCTTGACACCAACTCTTTCATCAAGTGGCTTGGAGCTCCATCCACCTGGGCAAGGGCCCAAGGGTCCAAGGTCAACATGATCTTGCTGCCTGGGTAGAAAACAAGGTCCCTGCTGTGGATGGAGAATGAAGGTCTCCAGCACCACCACCCAGCAAGTCCTGGTGCTCCCCAGTATAAATCCAGGATAAAACGGATGCATCTGGAGGAGAAACTCCAGTTTTGGAACTGTCTCACCTCTTTTTCCTGCAGCAAAGAGATGTGGCCATGGGCTTCATCTTCAGATGATGAATCTTAGGTCTCCAGATCAAAACCCTTCAAGATAGAGCCAAACAACTCCTCATACCCCTCATTACTGGGATCCAAGTGTCCATACATGGTCCTGGAGTCAACCCTGGGAGATCCCTGCAGCTCCTAGACCACAGGAGGTGGCAAATTTCTCCTGTCTCTGGTTGTCTGGGACACCAGAAGGAGGAGAACAAGTCCAGTCACACTGACCAGGCACCAAAATTCCCTTCACCCCTCAGCACCAGGGTGTTGGGAAGGGAGAGTTGTGGGGGGGAGAGATTTCACCGGTGGTATATTGGTTAAAAAAAGGGTATTTTTGTCAGCCTGGAGTCACTATTTTTATGGGGTGGAATCACAGCTGGGAAGATGCAAAGTGTGACAGTAGCAGCACCACAACACGAGTGATGCTGGCCCGAGGAGCCAGACACAGCAGGGAGTGGAAATGTCATTTATTAAAGGAGGTGACATCACCCAAACAACCAACCCCAACCCAAATCAGGTGCCCCAGATCTTCCCTTCATCCCAATGTGGATGAAGAGCCCTCCCAGGAGCATCCCCAGGGGATGAGTTCGGGTGGATGGAGGTGGTTGGGTCCAGGAGCACGGAGACAGGGGGTCACCCAGGGCACTTCTCCTCTGGGCTTGGGCTGGTGGAGGTGATGTGTAAAGGGTCTGCACAGGGGCAGAGGAATGATGGCAGGGGAATAACTCTGAGAAAGGAAAAAAAAAACAGAGGAAAAAGAAACCAAAGTAAAAAAAAAAAAAACCACCAAAGGAAAGAAAACAAAGTAAAAAATAAAAAGTAAAAAAACTGACAAAGTTAAAAAAAAAAATAATTAAAAAAGGGCTTCACACACAGAGGAATAAAATCTCAAAAGCAAAAGAAAAAGCAGAAGGGAAAAAAAAAATAAAGTAATAAGAAACCCAAAGTATTAAAAAAACCAAAGTAAAAAAAAACCCCAAAGTATTAAAAAAAAAAAATCACAAGGTAAAAAAATAAAAACAAGGTAAAAAAATAAAAATCCAAAGTAANAAATAATAAAATAAAAACTAAAAAAAATAAAAAGTCAAGAGAAAATTAAAAACTAAGGTAAAAAGAAAACAAGAAGAATGAAAAGCAGCACAAGGCCCCTGTTCGGAGGATGGGAGCGGTGCCGGTGTTGGCTGGTGGCAGGTGCTCACTGTAATTCCCGGTGACACCGCTCAGCTGCTGACTGCAGGAGCTGTCACAGCCAATTAACCGCCACCAAAGTGTTCACGGGTGCGAAATTCTCCCCGCACGGCTCAGGAGAGACAAACCCGACTTGGGGGGAAAGGGGGAATTCGAGCGGCTGCTCCAGAGCTGGGTACCCGAGAGGGTGGCTGGGGATGGGAGGAGGAGGAGGAGGAGGAGGGTGTGGGGGGGTTGGACTTGACGATCCTGGAGGGCTTGTTCAGCTTTAATTATGATTCTATGACTTTATGATTCTATTTTTCTATTTTTCTAATTCTATGATTCTGTGATTCTAGGATTCTATGATCCCGTGCTTCTATTATTCTATGATTCCATGACTCTATGACTCTATGATTCCATGACTATCTGACTCTATTATTCCATGATTCCATGACTATGACTCTGTAATTCTATGATTCTATGACTCTATGATTCCATGATTCTATTATTCTATGACTCTATTATTCTATAATTCTATGATTCTGTGATTCCATGACTCCATTATTCTATAATTATTCTGTGATTCTATGAATCTATGATTCTATAATTCTATTATTCTATGATTCCGTAATTCTATGACTCTATGATTCTGTGATTCCATAATTCCGTGATTCTATGATTCTATTATTCTGTAATTCCATAATTCCATGATTCTGTGATTCCATAATTCCATGATTCTGTGATTCCATGACTCTGTGACCCTTATTATTCTATAATTCTGTGATTCGATGATTCTGTGATTCAATGATTCCATGATTCTGTAATTCTACAATTCTGTGATTCTATGACTCTATTATTCTATAATTCTGATTCTATAATTCTATGATTCTGTAATTCCATGATTCTATGACTCTGTTATTTCCATGACTCTATAATTCCATGATTCTATTATTCTATTATTCTCTAATCCTATAATTCTGTGATTCTATTATTCTGTGATTCTATGATTCAGTGATTCCATGACTCTGTGATTCCATGATTCCACCAATGGTATCAATGGAATGTCCCACGAACACAAATCAATGCTTATCAACCAATGCTCATCAATATCTAAAAGGTGGAGGTCAAGAGATCTCTTTATCCCTTTCATAATAATTATTTTTTTTAAATCAGACAAAGTCTGCAAGATCTTCATGGCCAAAGGCAAAGGAGACTCCACAACCTCTCTGGGCAGCCTGGGCCAGGCTCCAACACCCTCACCCCAAACAACTTTCTCCTCCTGCTCACATGGAACCTCCTGGGTTCTAGTTGGTGCCCGGTGCCCTTTGGCCTGTCCCTGGGCACCACTGACAAGAGTCTGGCCCCGATGACCTTGAAAGGTTCCTTCCAACCCAACCCATTCCATGATAAATGGACAGACTGAACAGCCAGATGGAAAGAGTTGTGGATTTTATACCTTGCAAGGCATGGCAGATCCCACCAGACAATGCATAGACCATCAAAAGGCATCATGCTCCACATCATTCATGCATGTGAAGCATGACCAGGTCACCTGGCAGGTTGCAACCAGCCCCCATGTTGTGCCCAGCACTTCTCATGCCCACCAACCCGCCCTGGTCCCCAGAGCTGAAGCCCTACCTGAGATGCACTCAGGTATTAAATACGAAGTGACAGCTGCCAACCAGCACCATCCCACCTTGAGCAAAGGACCATTTGGAGCTGCACGACTCCCAAAAGCTCAGCCTGGAAGTGCTCCAGGGTGTGGACACCTTGTGCAGCTCCAGGTCCAGGTGTGGGGCTGGGGTGAGCACCTGGCATCGCACACCTAAATATGAGTGGGGAGCACCCACATCACCTCTCCAAGGACGTCTGTGGAGCAGGAGAACACCTCTGGGAGCCACAGCAGGGAGTCATTAGGGAGAAGGAGGCACTTCCAGGTGTGATTCATCTGCCTTTCTGCAGCCATCCAAGTTCAGAGGAGATGAATCGTCCCTCCAGCAGGGTCTATTTTTCTCCTTGGCAGCCTGGATGAACAGAGAGAGCAGCTTTTGGAGGGATGAGTCCCTCCTGGCATCCATTTTTTTGGTAAAAACCCAAGAATCAAGTAGCACATGCACTTACACCCATCACTGTCAAAACCCCCCAGGAGAAGGAGCCATCAAACTTCCTTGTCACCCCTGCTTGCACACAGGTTTCCTCCACCCTCTGGAAAGCTCAGCTTCACAGGAGGATCACCACGTGGGCAAGAAGAGTGTCCCAGCCCCACAGCAGGGGAGTGACAACCCAAATCTACGCTGCCATTTATTGCAACACCTTCATCCCTTGCTGGATTTGGGGTGAAACCACTGGTTTGAGGGGTGGTGAGGAACCTGCAGCAGAAGTCCTATCACCTCCTGGATCCCCCAGCATCACCACAAGCCCACCTCTCACCTCCCCATGCCTCTGGGAGTGATGCTCAGCCCAACGAGAGGCAGGAGATAACGGGAATCATCACGACGCAGCCCGTGGCAGGAGCTGGTGAAAGGAGGGAGGGAGGGATGGATGGATGGAAGAAGAAAAAAAAGCCCCACATGACAAGCTTGTCAGTTGACTTCTTAAGCAAGAGGCAGCAAACCGTGCAGGCAGGCACCGAGTCGAGCTTCTCCCAATTAAATTTAACAAGTGACGCCCCTGAATCTTTCATGAGCGCTCAGAAATTTTAGCCCCATCTGTCTCCGCCGCTCCTGCTCACGCTCCTCAACGCCACAACCCTCCAGAGATCAAGCCCTTGCCTCTTCCCACCTCACCAGCAGCTCCTGAGGGACATCAAACCCCCTCCACAGGTGGCCACGCGGGTTGGAGGTGGCCAAAAGGGGTTTCTCTGCTCGGTGTGGGTTCCTCAGGAGAGGCTTCGGTGCCTCCCGTCGCATCCTCCCCTTTCTCCCCCCGCCTGATCGATTGTCACTTTAATTATCTGTCGGCCCCACGAGGTGCTGGCGGGTTCCTCAACCTGAGCCAAGCTTCAGAGGGGCTCCTGGGTCTTCAGCTTGCAATTAAAGCTCGGAGGTAACCTGGAAAAGGCTCCAAGCACTGAGATGGGGAGGGTGAGGAGAGGAGGAGGAGGTCAATGGGTTAACCACAGAGGGATGCAAGGTTATAGATGGTGGGGTGGGATGGGGGGAGAATTGGGGACCTTGCTACAAAGCAGCATCCCAGAGATGCTTGAGGTGTCTTTTGAAGGGAGGAATAATTACACAGAGTGGTGAGGGTTGGAAGGGACCTCTGGGGGTCATCTGGTCCAACCCACCTGGTCCAGCAGGTCACCCAGAGAAGGTTACACAGGAACACATCCAGCAGGGTTTGGGATCTCTCCAGAGAAGGAGACTCCCCAACCTCTCTGGGCAGCCTGGGCCAGGGTCTCACCACCCTCCGCATAAAACTGTGGTGCCCAGGGACAGGCCAAGGGGCACCGGGCACCAAGTGGAACCCAGGAGGAGAAAGTTGTTTGGGGTGAGGGTGTTGGAGCCTGGCCCAGGCTGCCCAGAGAGGTTGTGGAGTCTCCTCCTCTGGAGACTTTCAAAACCCTCCTGGATGCCTTCCTGTGCAACCTGCTTTAGCAGGGGAGGGTTGGACGAGATGATCCCCAGAGGTCCCTCACAGCTCCAACCATCCTGTGATCCTGTGGAGAGATTAAATTGCCTGACGTGTCTCAGCAGGGGAATTTCTAGGTGAGAACAATCCTCCTTGGGCACCGTTTCTCTCTGTTCACATCCTACCCAACCACTCAACCGTGTCTTTGCTGCCTCTTCTCCTCCCCTAGGGGCTGGCAGGACCCAAAGGCCCATCCTTGTCCCTTTGCAGGTAGGCAATGATGCTGCAGGGACCTCAGAAGACAGACAGATGGAAGAAGGGTCTCCTGTACCTGGAGGGCAGAGGTCCCCCGGGGAGAAGGGGCTGCTTAGGCTGCACTAACTAGAAGAAAAAGGTACAAATTTCACAGAGTGAGATGTTCCAGGCTCTGCTGCTCCTCCCAGAGGACCACCATGAAAACCTTGCCCCAGCAGGCACCTCCATCTCAGCCACCTCAGGGGGACAATCCTGCCTGGCCCTCCTGGGGATGGAGCTGATGAGCTAATGGGTCTTTAGCATTTCCCAGCTCTCAGCTTCCTTCCCCCTCCAGGCTGAACTTGTCCTATCAGCAGCAGCCAGGGCTCCTTTCTCCTGAGGGATGGAGAAGGCAAAATCCAGCCTTTGAGTGAGGAGGGGGGTGGAGAAATTTCCTCAAGCTCAACTTGTTTTATTACATCCCATGGAGCTTCTTACAACTGCCTTTGTCCTGCCCTACATGGTCCTCAAGCCTGGGTGGACATGGCCATGCCTGAAGAGACCTCATTCAAAGCCATCATCATTCTTAGAGGCCCTTATGGGGCCAAGCAAGGTCCTCAACCCCCTTTTGCTGTGCTAGGTTGAGCAAGCAGCTCTGGTTGCTAACACTTAGGGGTTTGTCCCACAGTTTTGACTTTCTTACCTTCTCAGCCCTGGTTCACGTTCTCTGGATGACCAAGAGGCAGATGTTCCAGCTCTGGATCATTGGGTTTTACCCCACAGTTTGTGGTATCATGATTAGGTGGCTGCAAAGAGACCTCAGGTCTTAGCATCAATTTCTTCTTGCCTTGCTCCATCTCCAAGGCTCCACCTCTGGCCAGTGCTGGAAGGGGGTCCTGGGCTAAATGGGCCAAAAAAAACCACGTTGCAACTTTCTAGCAATGATATTGGAGTTTTGAAACCCCTCCAGGGATGGGGACTCCACCACTGCCCTGCCCAGCCTGGCTCAGCCCTTCACAGCTCCAAACACCAACAAATTGTTCCTCAGCTCCAACCTCAACCTCTCCTGGGCCAACTTGAGGCTGGTTCCTCTTGGCCCATCACTTGGTTCAAGAGATTTCACCCCCACCCTCACTCCAACCTCCTGTTAGGGAGTTGTGCAGAGCCAGAAGGTCTCCCCTGAGCCTCCTTTGCTCCAGGCTCAACCCCCCTAGCTCCCTCAGCTGCTCCTCACAAGTTCTCCTTGTTCTCTAGACCCTTACATCAGGGGAGACACTGGATGAGAGGAGGAGGAAGAGAAGATGATGGAATGGGAAGGGAGAAGAGCAACATGGTCCCTTTGCTGGTGACATGAAGCAGGGAAGTCTTTGCAAGCCCTTTGCTCTGTGCCCACTTCAGGAGGACATACCTGGGGGCAGTGTCCAGGGGCTGAGGCCACCCCCTTGGCTGCTTCTCCATCCTGATTATTTCATAAGGCCAAGCAAACGTTTGAGATGCTCGAGTGCGGTGGCTCAGGAGCTGTGAAGCATTAACACCGGCGAGAGCTTTGCCTTGATTAATTCTTCATTATTCTTTCAGGCCAGGTTTGTAGCCACAGCCAAGAGGGACCTGAGGTCATCTGAGTGCCAAGGAGACTGACGTGCTGGACGAGTCTCTGGAGCTTTTTGTGCTGTTCACGTGGAGGAAACATCTCCAGCAGCTTGGATGAGCTAGAAGGGGGAATAGGATAGGGAGTGATGAGAAAAAATGGCCTCAAGTATGTCACGGGGGGGTTGAGGTTGGAGATGAGGAACAATTTCTTCATGGAAAGGGGTGTCAGGCTGCCCAGGGAGGTGGTGAAGTCACCATCCCTGGAGGGGTTCAACAAATGAGTAGATGGAGCCTTTGAGGCTGTGGTCTAGTGGTCAGGGAGGTGGTGGAGGCCCCATCCCTGGAGTCCTTCAAGGTCAGGCTTGCTGGGGCTCTGAGCAGCCTGCCCTAGGTAGAGATGTCCCTGCTGGTGGAGGGAGGTTGGACCAGATGACCTCTGGAGGTCCCTTCCAGCCTCAAACATTCTATGATTGTATGTTGGGATGAAGGTTGAACTTGATCCTAGAGATCCTTTAATCATATTGACCCTATGACACCAGTGCAGAGCAAGCCGTTGACCCCACACCACCAGCAAGGACCACTCCAACCACCAACCCATCACCTTCCAAACATGAGCAGGGAGGAGAGATGAAGAGGAGCATCTTCCAGGTGGTGCTCAATGCTCAGCGTGATGTAAACTCAGCCTCAGGAAGCCGGAGCTGCCCCTGGGTACCTCACGTGTTACGGGGAGATGATTCGCAGCGAGTCCTTGCTAGAGGAAACTTGACAGGCAACAGATTTGACCTCCCTTGACAATTGCCCCAATTTGTTCAGCTCTTTGCTTTGTGGAGCCTGGCCAGGTTTTGTTGTGGTTGCTTAAATATTTCTTCTTTGTGGGTTGTTTTTTTTTTTCCAGGTGGATTTCGAACCGTTAGAAGATGCCTGGAGCACATAGAAATAGGATGAGGGGGGATGGGTTTAAATTAGACAAGGGGAGATTTAAATTAAATTAAATTAAAAGACATTAGGAAGGATTTTTTTTTTACTATGAGGGTGGTGGGACACTGGAGCAGGTTGTCCAGAGAGGGGGTGGAGGCCCCATCCCTGGAGGCATTCAAGGTCAAGCTTGATGGGGCTCTGAGCAACCTGAACTAGAGATGTCCCTGCTTCCTGTAGGGGAATTGGGGTAGATGAGCTTGGAAGGTCCCTTCCAACCCAAACCATTCCATGACTCTATGATTCCATGATTCCATGACTCTATAATTCCATGATTCCATGACTCCATGCCTGACTCACAACCCTGGTGACCAGGGATCATTTAACCCCACAGTGCGTGTCTCACCACGAGGTGGGGAGAGGTCTTCTGCACAAACTGTGGCTGCTTTTAGAACCACCAGCAAATATTCAGCCAGGAGAACTTGTCCCCACACCTCTGCTGGCTTCACAACCCTGGGCAAATTGGATATCTTCATCGTGGTGGCTAAAGACACCTTGGGATTCATCTCATGTAGGATCATAGAATCATTTAGGTTGGAAAAGACCCTCAAGATCATCACCACCAACCTCTGTCCATCACCACCAACCTTCGTCCAACCTCACCAACCTTCGTCCAACCTCACCAACCTTCGTCCATCATCCTTTTATCCCCATTTTCTTATCACAGCAACAGTTCTGCCTCATTCTAGACTTTTTTTAAAATTTCCTAGAAGCACCAGGGACGATGTAAAAGGGAAAGACACCACCAAGGAGCAGCGATGGAGCTCCAATAATTTGTGTTCTTGCAGCTCCGTGTTGGTTTTAGTCAACACTTATTTACCTCAAACCCCTCACTTGTCATCAGAAGGGGGGAGAAAAAGCAAAAGAAATCAAATCTGTTTAAACTGCAACTTTCTGGATGCAGCACTTAGGAGCTGATCCACTTTTCTGCGTCCTCCGGTGAATTTCTTGGAGAAAAGATCAAACAAGGTTGAGCTTGAGCGTTCCTGGTAGCCTGGGGTGACAGACAAGGAGGGAGAGTTGGGCTCGAGGAGCTTAAAGGTGTTTTCCAACCAAAATGATTCTCTAAGCAGCACATCTACCATCCTGTCTTTATCCCAGAGTTCCCTGGTGACCCCAAATCCCACCTACAACCATGGGCCAACTGTCCCCAAACACCTCCTTGCCCACGGTGCTGCCCAACCACTCAAAGCTCCACCTCTATCCCTGAAAAAAACCTTCTGCCCCAAGTCCTGCTCCAATATCTCCCGGTGTTTTGGTGTCCATGAGTCCATCCCCAGCATCTCAGGAGGATCTACTGCACCATGCCTCCATGGGACAACCCCCCCTTGCCTCCATGAGTGTCCCCAGCATCCCAAAGTGCTTAAAACCCTACTCAAAATCCCAGAATATCTTGTTGGCTTTGCCCGTGGTGCCCTCAAACCTACCCCAACATCCTCCAATGTCCCACCCCATAACTACTACAGCCACTAAATCCCTCAGAGGGGCAGCAAATCCCTTGGCCATCTCCTAGTAGAGCATCCAACATCCCCAGTTTGACCACTCAAAGGCCACAGGGACATTGTCTCCAACCCAAAGTCCCCCAGATTGGTCTTTCCTGGTCTTCTGCTGGGGATTCTTGGTGTACAGGGGATGAGTGGAGGGTTGGGGAGGGTTAATAGCTTGGAAGATGCCACAGCAGGAGACCAGTGACCCACTAACAATCCCCTTTCAACCCAAAAAATCCTTGGTCTCAGGTTTCTGGAGCATCAGAGGAGAAGGAGGGAGCTGGGGAGGGATGGGGGGGAGGAGGAAAAAAAAATGCTGACACGGCGGAAAGATGAAAAATAGCAACAAAAAGGCCCCAAAAAGGAAATAAATATCAAATAATCAAAGAGAATGAGAGAGCTGCTCACACCACAACACAAAGCCTGAGCTGAGCCCCCTCCTCCTGCTTCCAACCCCCCATGGAGAGCCCATGGCCATGGGGAAAGGAGCTGGGGATGAAAAGAGGACCAGCAAACCCCCCCCTGTCCTCACCAGGGTCCCCAAGGTCCCCATGGGGGAGGTTCCTCAGCTCCCACAGCCCTTTGTCCCATCTTCACACCCCCCCTCCAGCCACAACCACCTCGATGGAGGTGAGGAAGAGGTGGGTGGAGATCCAGGTGGGTTGGGAGCTCATGGACACGACAGGTCTGGTCCCAAGAGTCCCTTGGACGACGTAACCCTCAACTGGATGGGGCAAATCACAGCCCCCCACTCACCAGGGAAACTGAGGCACCAGGGAAGGTCCTTCTCCAAGGATGGGGTTGGAGGGGATTACTGGGAGAAGATGCTCCTTCAGCCCTTCCACTGGGAGAAGAGTCTCCTTCAGCCCTCCCATGCATAAAGAATAAAGTAAAATTAAATTAAATTAAATGAAAACAAAACACACAAAAAAAATGAACAAAACCCAAACAAACTATAAAATAAATACAATTTAAAATCAAATCAAATTTTAAAATA
>VYZX01013500.1:0-14428 GCA_013401335.1 Brachypteracias leptosomus
CCAGGGTAAACCCACCACATATTGTTTTAGAAGTCAAAATAAAGAAGGTTCTTCTGAGGCCAAAGGAAAATTTCAGTGTCCCCAACAGAACTATAACTGATGACAAAGAACAGTAATTCTCCTGTCCATGCAGTCTGTCCTACTCAGTGTCCTTGGCCTAAGGAATGTGATAGGATGTAGGATGCCAAAAATTCAGTAACATTACATTCAGAAATTAAAGGAAAAACTGGCAAAAGAAAGTATCTCCTCATTATTCTCCACATTTTTCTTCACTGGAATAAGTAAAGACAATAGAGTAATGACCAACTGGTGAACAAAGTGGCCTATAGCTTCTCATAATAATCAGAGAAGTTCAATGTCAAAGTATCTGCTCCATGTAGGATGACATCAATCCAAGCTTCTAAGGGAAGGGAAAAACTTTGTTGCTTGGACAGATATTAAACCTTCCTGGAATTTGAAATATATGTTCTCTATTAGAACAGTCATTTGTGCTCTTCAGAAGAATTATCTCCTACAGTAGCTTTTAGATGAAGTCAGGACAATTGAAAATGTTTACAAAAGATGGATATGTTTGACATTATGACCTGTAAGAGCTTGATAAGTCAATAAAACTTTCAGAGTCCACTCAGGAGATGAAACCCCCAGTGAAATACAGCAAGGCATGAAAGAAAAAATATTGTAATAACAGAATATAGACTTTTCAGATCTGTAAGTCATCTGAAAGGTTCTCATTTCAAGGACTCTGGGGAGAACAGAGCTTGGCCTTGTTGCCTAAGGGGCTCTGTAAACTGTTTAGTCCCACCCTTGTGGCTTAGACAAAGACAACACGCCTACGTCTTTATGTCTCTCATTGCACAAGTGATCCTCCATGGCAAGAATGACCTTGGGGAGTCAAGGTGCATATGGGGCCACAACACCAAATGAAGCAGCTGCAGAACCAACTCATGACAGACACTGACCAATTTGCAGGACTGTAAGTTAAAAAGATGGAACAAAGACAGCTTTTTCACTCCTCCCTTCTATCTGTATTATAGAAATGCTTCAGTTATCTCTTAGCAGTAAAGATTCTGAGACACATGGATGAATGGATCTGATTCCACTAGCACAGAGCACTACTATGCATGTAAATTAGCATTAATTATAAGACACGCAATCTTTCAGTATAATTCATATCTTGGGAGGCTCAAAAAGTGATTTCATAGAAAGTAAAGGTGCCTTTCTTTTAATTACAAACTGTAAGTTATACATTTGGAAAATTGAAAATTCTTAGAAGCCTAGTTATTCTCTATTGAGTGCTGAATTTTAAAGTATCATTAACTGGAACAGATAAAACAAGATTAATTTAGATCACATTATGTCAGTAATGGCTCATAAACATTTCTGCAGGCCCAAGTTTTATTCCAGAAACAAAGCAAGTGCTACAGAGGCCAAAGGTGCCTCTTGTCTGGAGGTCTGGAGGTCTGGCTCTAGCTGCAGCACATGCCAGAAATCTTGGGGGAAACCTGCATGTGACACCATGGCAGCCCCATATTAGGGAGGGGAAGAATGTCTCTGGTCTCCTGAATCCCTGGGATTGATAATCTCTATCATCATCCTATTAATATATTTGGGATTGCTCCCTCTCCTTCCCCATAGTTTGAATGAAACCACAACTACAAAAGCCAGCCACATTAAATGTCACAGAATATGCTTACTGACATATATATTAGTATGCATGCATTATATATGCTTTAAAAATGTTTTATTTGTTTAAAAAGAATGTTTCTAATTCTAAATTAGCCTTTTACTTTTTTTTCACACTACATGGTTGTTTCTCTGTTTCAAAAATACTTGCCATCTTTCTACAAAAATGGCCTACTTAAATTCTATTTTATTACATACTTTCAGTTCTTTTCTTGTTTCTAGCTGTTCTATTTGACTTTTGACAGTGTTGTATCCTCTGTATCTTGCTGTTCTATTCTTTCCTGGAATATAAATGCCAGCTTTATTAAATCTGATGTGACACCAACCCGACACAGAAGTATTTGGGGCCCTAGTCAGATCTCGTTGATGCCAATGGGAAAATAATTGTTCTTTAAATTCATCAATGTTGGCCAGGCAGTAGACTTGTCATGTTAATAAGAAGAAAGCTGTTGCCCAGCTGTTAAATTTAAAATATTAATACAGAAAGAATTCTAAGCTGCTTCCCCTGCTCCTGTCTCCCGCTCTGTGCTCCAGCAGTTTGCTGCTTCCCATCACAAGTGCTTGTGTGATTCTGAAGTGGACTAAACCAGGTTGCCTAGTGTGGTCAGATCCAAACCTTTGCAAAACAAACCAACTAGACAAATCCCGCGGTTTTGACAGGTTCTAGGAAGACTGGGCGCATGATGACACCAAGCTGAGTGGTGCAGTGCATATGCCAGAGGGACCTGGACAAGCTGGAGAGGTGGGCCCAGGTGAACCTCATGAGGTTCAACAAGGCCAGCTTGGAAATGCTGCACCTGGGCCACAGCAACCANAATCTCAGTGGCCAAAAAACCCACCAGTCCATCTACCTGTAAGTGTCCTTCTTTCTGAGCATTTTGCTTATGTACAAATATAAACCAGGGAAGAAGCCACTCTCCAAACTGATCAGCTATTTAAAAAATAGGTTGCAATTTTAATGGAAATGCTTAATCTGCCTTGTCACCCAATTATTTATCTGACAGGCTATATTTACTTCTAGATATGTCATTAGCATATTTGCCTACTGGCTATTTAACCTATGAATACATTTACCATCGTTTCAGCTCACAGGACAACACACCATGAGCTCACTTGCCTGATAAGAATGGACAGTTTATTACTGCACCCATTTTTTTTCTGCGTATTAGTCTGGTTTTAATCCATGACAAGACTTCATTTATCACTCTGTGGTTCCTAAGTTTACTCACAAACTCCTGTAAAAGACTTTTATCAAACCTTTTCAAAGGGACAGAACTATGTCCATTTGCTGTTTTTTCCACACTAGCTTGAAGGAACTTTCAAAAAACACTAAAACGTTCAAGAAACACAATTTTTAGCAGCTGGCTGTATTCTAGTTTTCATTTCACCACCCTCCACTACTCAGCAAAGTTTTTGTGAGCTGTGCTTTCCCCGGACTGAAAGCATATGCTGTGGCTTGCTGGTGGGTGATGGTGCAGGAGGACCTGAGAGTATATACATCACAATGACCTTACCATCATCAGATATTTCACCACCTCCCTTCACTTACTAGAATAACTCCATACAGTGAAGGCCAAATGGGAACTCCAGCTGAGATACTTGGTTAAAATCATTGCAATTCTGATGCTTTATTGTTTGGGGGAAACGTCCCATTTTCCTACCACAGAACAATTCTTAAGAAACCATGTGGCCATTGCTATGAAGGAATTCTCTCTGAGCAGACGTAAGTCCATCTTTTTCCACCTGCTGCTCCCTTCGAAGCTTGCCTTGGGCCCATCTGTGTGAGCAGGCTGATGTATAAGGACACTGAATCAAAAGGAGGCAGCGGGGGACTGCAGAGAGTATCAAGTGACTTTCCAGCATTATCCATGTCTCCCTGACATGCAGTGTGCCAAGTGAAGGCTGGGAAATGAGTACAGAATCCATGTCGACACCACAGAATACTAGGCAGTGTTTAGGCTGCTGTCTGAGACTGCTGCTGACCCAGAATTGTCTCCCTGTTTCCTTTACTACCCTGCCTGCCAGCAACCTTGTGCTGTTTCTTGAATCACAGCCCAGGCCACCTTTGTGGTAGACATGAGCACACTGATCTCTGCTCATGTTCGTTACAAAATACTCATTCTGATGCAGTTATACAACAGTAATGCAATTGTACTGGAAATTGAGTAACTGAATTAGCTGAACTAGTACAGCCTTCCTTCCTTTGGGTACAGCACCACGCTAAGGAAAAACCCAATCCCTGGAGCATGGCTATTCACGTTCACACGCAAAAGGCTACAGAGGTGAATTGTAAGCTCTTTTGTTCGTGGCTTACCACTGCCTGCACAACAGGGACCCAGTCCACACCCCAGAACTCTTAAGCATCCCAAAAGTGCTGCTGTAACTATGCAACAACAACTACTAATGCTAGCATGCAAAGTATCATCCATTTTAAGCTCTGATTTTATACAATGTTCTGCTTCATCCTTTTTAACAGGATTAAAAAAACCTAAAATCATGCCACTCAACCCAAATGACTTAAAACAGTGCTCAGTTATCTTTGGAATACACAGGCAGGAGCCTGTGTAGACAGAGACCAACAACCAAATCCACTTCTGTTAGAGAAGAGGGCACCCCCATGTCAAGGATGAACAGCACCGGTGCTTCAAGAAGTACTTGCATTTCACCTCTGAAATACCACAGAGCTGCTTGCAGGGTCCCTGAACGCAGTGAGGTTTTATCTCAACAAACTGACTGCATGACAGCCTCTTCACAGAGGCCTACATTTCATCTGAATACTAATGCTGGCATTGTGTTGACTTTACAATGCAGAGTTCTCACACTCCCACTATCAGCTAAACCACCGTACAAATTTCCTTCATTACTGCTGCAGTCTCACATTCCAAAACCCTCCCTTGCAGGAAATTACATGCATTTCAACACTGACGAGAAGCAAGATCTGACAAGTGAATATTCTGCTGCAATGGGATTTGAAATCTGGACTTCGAATGCTTGCATCTCCAGATGATACCGTATCATAGGCTTTTTCACATGAAGCTTTAAAATTGTGTGTCCCCTTTGCAAAGCCACAAAAAGAATTGTTGAAGAGTATGAAATTTCAATTAATATTGGATTCCAAAAGTTACGGCAATTAGAGAAAAATATTCAGTATATACACCTTTTCAAAAGGCTGAAAAGATAGAAAAAAATCTTTTAAAAAGTATTTTGAAAGAGAAAGAAAAAGTTCCTGCCTTCTCAATGACATCAGTGAAAATCCAAGAGTGCCAGAGTTGCCACTTTAAGTTGTACAGGTCATATTAAAAGAAAATCATCCAGAATCAATACCAGCCCTGTCCTCATTATGCAATCATGAGAATTTATCCCACACAACTAAATTTAAATTCTAACCTGAGAAACAATCCAGGTTGTCACAGATTATCTTTGTTGGTGCTTTACAAATACCAAAAGTCCTTATAGTGGGTAACTGCCATCTACCAAAGTGGGGAAGGAACAGAGCTGGAATGTGCTGTTTGGTCAACCTCAGGCTGAGAAATATTCCCTTTAGGGGCATAGGGCAGGTTTCAGCAGTTTTCAGGCTGTAATATACTGCAAAACTACTAGAGCCCAGCAGGAGGGAGATGCAGCTTACTCCACCGCAGCCCTCTCCTCTGCTGTTTCTGCAATTCAGCACTACTTCTAGGCAACAGAATAAAATTCAGCTCTATGAGTAGGCACGATTTCCATCCTTCAGACTCTTTCTGCCATTATACCTATAAGAGATAGGTTCAATGGACAGTAAGCTGTGCCTGAACCGTACCACAGGCATCAGTCCTGCACCCATGCTTACTCTATGTCTTTCTTTTATGCTTCAGTTATTATCTGTGTATTATCTACTTTCTATTTCATATGAACCTCATCATTTCAGTGCTCTACATGTCCCACACACACCTACATCCATGCCCTGGTGGGCAGCAAAAACACATGAAAGAGTCAATTGTCAGTGCCTGTCAAAATGGTAAAAGGCTCAACTATAAGCACCTGTCCCTTGGTGGGTCTGGATTTCTTCCCTCCATCCACACACTGAGTTTCACATGCATGTTGGAACATGGTACCTGTGAGCCTGGTACTTGTTTGCCCTTTTGGTTAAAACCAGCCAGTTTTAAGAAATTACTGGGGTGACCAACAGACAAGGCAAAGTGGTTGCATGAGCTGTGTATCCTTTGGAAACCGGGAAATTAAATAAGTAATTGGATTCTGTAATAATTAACTTTGTTTAAATTGGTCTGAATTAATCCAAAGGATTAATATTTGTGAAAAGAAAGCAGGAAAAACTCACGATCCCATTTATTGTTCCTCCCCAGCTATCTGCTGCCAGCACAGGTTAGTGTTTCTCCTCTCTTTGTTTACTGCGGTTCTTTTTATCTTCAGGCAGGCATACATTTTAATCTGAGCTACTGCAGGAAATTCTGTGGAGTTGCTGCAGATTTTCACCAAGGTAACTAAACTCGGAAAATATATAAATATTTTGTCTTTTCATTTTGCTTGTTTTTCAGTTCTGTGCTCAGCCTTTCAGTTCTTTACATCTGCATTGCTGCATCAAGTCTCCACTTCAGAGGAATATTCCCCAAAGTCCCTGTTCCTTGAAACACAGTATTTTCTTTAAAAGGCAGAAATGACTTTGTGGTCTGACACTGGAATACCTGAGGGATTTTTACTGAACTTACCATGTGAATGTTGACAGAATCAGCAGGAGACAAATAGAAGCTTTACTCTTCTAAACAGGGTCGTGGAAATGCCACTGTATTTATAATGGAAAATATAAACCCCCAAATCCCTTTGTTCATTGTTCTGCAAGAACTTGCTTAAACTAAACTAAACAAAAAACACTTGTGCAGCAATTCTGTTAGATTACACCAACAACAGAGGAATAAATGAATATGTTAGTCACAGTCTATAGCAGTCTCTCTCCAAAATTGCTTGTTTTCCACTGTACTGATTTATGCCTAATCCAGAAGAAGACTTATCATCCATAGGTGCACTGTTAATGTTATGTTAGAGGTAATATATGGCAAGATCTGCAATAATAAAACTGTCACTGGACTTTGGTTGACAAAATAGGAAAAATCACTACCTGTGAATACCTCCTGTGTTTGATTTCTCATTGGCAGAGATCTCACCAGTGGGAATATCACTGGGAGACAATGCTCCACTTGTGACTAAAATACACTGGTCTCATCTTCATTTGGAGGGCACGTGAAGATAACAGGCAAGTAACATCCAATTCTATTCATCCTTAAGTAGTTAAAAAAAACCCAGTGCTGAGCAGAACCTGAAAGACTCCAGAAGACTACACAGTAAGGGTGGACAGAGAGGACAGAACCAAGCAAGTAAACAACTAAGATTAGATTAGGATAGATTTATACCTCATTCTGACCCACTTCTCTTTACAAAATGAGGTGAATTTACTTCAGGTATCTTTTAAGTTATGTGTGTATACTCTCTGTCACGCTGCACACTTTCCTCAATCTTTTTTCTTCTTAGAGAGAAAAAACAGAAATTGAAAAGAAACAAATGCTAGCTGCTTCTTTCTCAGAAAAATGCCATGGGACATAGCAAGGTATGCAAGACCTTCACCATTTATTTTAAACCAGTAACATGACTAAATCTGCACTGGACATCTATGAGCACAACAAAACTCAGGGCGCAGAGGGCAAAAATTCAGCTACACACACACAGAGAGAAATAAAAATAGGGGGAATATGCAGAAGCCAAGAGTCCTACAGTTCTGAGGACTGCATTAAGGAAGGGTAACATGACATCTCCCCCATCCCTTTCTGGGTTGCATGTATAAAAATACTCTAGCCCACTTCTACTCCTTTGATGCAAAGACGTTTGCATCAGTGTAATTGAGGGTATGTCAACACAGTATTCAAAGGCATAATTTTGGATAGTGTGGATATACCCAGTTTTTAAATATCTAGTTCGTATACTCAAAGCACTGTAGCTGTGGATGGAGTCCAACACATGTTTTCTGACAATGTTGCCAGAAAATCTGAATTACTGAAATTTTTTCCAGGCTGTGTCCCATTATAGAACCCATTCAGCTCCATTTTCTTTCCAAATCCAGGATAAAATAGACTCAGATTTTTAAAAAACAGAATACAGCTCTTTATTTGGGTTATTCTGACCGTTGTACTGTGACACCATGTCTAGTGGCATTAGTATCGCAGCCAACAGCAATAAATTAAATGTGCTTGGGACCATGGTAGCACTGAGGCCAACTGGGACACAACAGCCAACAGGGACAGAACAGCCACACTAAGACCTCTTACTCCTCTGTACTGGATGGCTGCACCCATACTGTCTACTGAGAGACTCCCTGGCCCATGCCTGCTCCTGATCCATGGCCAGGGTTTGTGTATGAGTACAAGCGTGGTCAAAATTGTGCCAACAGTGTTGAAGTGAGCTAGAGACCAAGCTAAAGGATTGGATCTTTGCTCACCCACATTGCTTAAGTCTTTAGAGCATGTTTTGGCTACTCTGGGTCTCTCCAAGACATCCAGGGATAGCTTTGAGGAGAGTTCACTTCAGGTATTGTCTGAAACAGGCAGTAGAGGTAAAACTGCCCCAGAGGTGTCTTATCCAGGCAAGTATTCCCAGCTTCAGGCCCTCAAACCCTTCCACATATCATCCTGACACATCTCAAGGTATGCCCTGCATCTTGTTTCACACTGTGCAAACAAGACTGCAGAGAGTTGCAACACAGGCATCATATTATTTCAGGCAGTTCAAGATGAAAAGAAAAAGAGCCACAAAATAGTATTTATGTCCTTGGGCCTCAAAAGCATCACTTGAGGCCCAGGGAAACTCACAGACAAGTACTACATATCTTGGAAGAAGTCAGTGTACTAGATAAAGAGCTCGCCCTGAGTAATCTGGATGTGAGCCATTTTGGCCCAAATTGCTCTGGAGCATCCTTCTATTAAGCAATACAAAAATAGCTTATGAGGTATTGCAGAGATGCAGAATAACCAACTGATTCTTCCATTTCCCTTTTAACATCCATTACATCTAATGCCTTCCCTTCCTCAACCTTAAATGTTCTCTTTGCAACTTTTATAACATGAGCAATATGAGCTTCAGTTTAGTGGTCCCTTCAAATCCTTTATGGACCCTCTTGTGCACTGGGCATTTACAGAAGTGATGTGATGCTCCTTGAACTGTCTGGTACTTTAAGACAATTTTAAAGTGGCCCTCAAATCTAGATCTGTAGGTCTATCTATACCATAAACCTCTGTATTTGACCCAAATCAGTCCAGTTTTAAACTACCACACTTCCAACTCACCCCAGTTCACCCCTTGACAGCCTCTCCCTTCAGTTTGTTCAGCTTAGGCTGAAGGTTTGAGAATGGGAGGTCAGTAAGTGACTGTCCCACAAACTTCATCATATTCCTCACTTCTGACACCAAGTTCTCCGGTACCTTTCTCTGCTGCCCGTATGAAGAGACCAGCTGGAAAAAGATCCAGGAAATTCACACACCACTTCTGAGGAGGCCTCTATTTTGCAGCTAAGGAGAAAAAAATGCGGGCTGCTCTGCTGTGCATTATGAAAAGAGATACAGATGGTATAAGACAGCTCACGTGGTTCAGAATAATTGAGAGGGAACCTCAGGATAGACCTTACATATCAAAGCAGACATATTATACTTCCTTTGCAGATGGTGCACACCACGGCATATAGATGTATCAGAAGCTCTCCATCCCACACAAGTAAAAGCTGCACGCCTTCTAAATAAAAAAAGCCACCACTACACAGGTAAAATGAAGTAATCAACAATCTTGCCACTAGGTCTATTTCTTGAGTTTGACAGGGTGCCTGGCTGATCAAAAATAAAAACCATTGTCTCCTTCTTAAATTATGGACACAAAGCGATTTCAGTTTTGCTGGGTACACACAGAAGAGAGAGGGTTCTCTCCCTCCTTTTTGAATGACACTGGGGATATTTTGTTTTAATTAATTAAAGCCTGATGCTGCCACACAGCAATCAGAAGTTCTGGCTATATTAAACTTTCTCCCCTTTCCTAAGCTGTTTCTACTTTCTTGCTGCAAAATGCTTCTAGCTGTAAATTATTTCTGCATTTCAGATTTATACAGAAATATGTATAAACCAAATGAAGAAAAATGAAAATATATTCATGCAGCTGTTTCTGCCTATCACCTTTAATCTTTCATGCACTTTAAAATATGTGCTTCCCACAAAGGGAGAGAGAGATCTATTTTTGCTTTATGTGAATATAAAAGTAATTTGTTGCCATAGCAATATTTTTCCATCCAAAGGCTCTGAACACCACAGTTGCTTCAGGTTTTGGGCAAACTGCAACTCTCCCAAAAAAACATGTAAAGCGTTATGCTTCAATAACCTCTTCCATTCCATTATAATCACATCTTTCTGCTAGACATTATTTACAAAAAATAATTCAATACAGATGTTTATGTCTATACAAGCTTACTCCCAGAGACCATTTTCAAACTCATTTGCTTGCATCTTGTTTAATTCAATTTGCATTAAATTACTGTAGAATAGACTAAAAAAGAATTCAATCTCTATCCAGTGGGCCAAATTCTGAAGCCCACAGGAATGGTGCACAAATCTGAGAAAGATGTTAATCTCTTGCACACTCTACTTTCTTAAATGCCCCCCCAACCCCTTGCGTAGTGCTCTTTAGTAGGGTTCTCAGAGATGCTTTAGCCCTGTTCATTTCCATAGCAACCCTCCCTACAGAGTGGAAAAATTTGTTAAAATTGTTGGGGTTCAGCCATTGAAAACAGTGATACCACAAGGACTGGTATGAGAAGCTTCCCAGAGACTGGGCAAGGAATGATGGGCGCACCATATTTTGACCCTGTCCTAGGATCCTAGGAGCAGCAACTTCCATGGCTCTGGGAGGACATGTCCTACAAGCTGGAACTATGGATTATGGCACGCAAAACACAGCACCTAGTTCACAGGATCACAGAATTGCCTAGCTTGGAAAAGACCTTTAAAATCATCATTAAGTCCAATCACTAACCTAACACTGACAAGTCCTCAACTAAACCATATCCCTAAGCACTACGTCTGTACATCTTTTAAATACCTTCCAGGATGGGGACTCCACCACTGCCCTGGGCAACCTGTTCCAATGTCTGATAACCCTTTCAGTAGAGAAATTCTTCCTAATATCCAATCTAAATTTCCTTTGGTGCAACTTGAGGCCATTTCCTCTTGTCCTAGTTGAAGCTTACTATGTACTCTTATTGCAGTATTACATAATGCTTAAATACAAATAAACCAGGAGCCAAATGAAACATAGTATCCTCAAGATCTTAATAATCCCCCCACCCCAAACCAGCAGAGAGACATTGGCAGCTTTCCACTCTCTTCCACCTACACCTTAAAAGCCATTTCACAACACAGACGATTCGTGCAAATCAAGGTTGACTGCCCCATACCACTGACAGCACTCCCAGGCATGATGCCACATTGAACTCCATCAAAACCTCCACAGTGGCCACCTGGTGCTCATATTTCCATTGAAGTTCTCCAGATGTGACCAACTGACTGAATCATGGTGCAGTTCATTTAGAAAGAAGGCACTGTGTGTGTGCATGTTGGTTTTTACTATTCCTGACTGGAGTTGTGCACGTAACAGTCCTTGTTACCTTGCACACGTTTTCACCAGCCCTTGACTGCTTGTTTGTCTGTTTTGCTGCATGCTCAAGAGCCTGTAAACCCCTTGGGGATATTTATTATATATCCCATAGGGCCCCAGGCTGGTAAACTTTTCTGTAAGACTACAATATAAACACTAAATAAACATGCTTGTTATAGGCCAGACACACTAACACAGTATCTTATTTCTTAAAAAAGCTGTCATATGGTTTTGTAATCCAGATGTAAATCATGATTTACTGTCGTACTTAAATTGTTACCATGTGTTTAAAGCGGACATGAAATGCAAAACTGTCTTCTTTTCCACTCCCTCACAGCCAACCTGAAATGCAGCCTGCATTTTATACATTTTATACTGACTCTGCTGCAGACGGCCCTTCTTTTGTGAAATCTTTTGCACTAGGAGTACCTGCATGTGTCCTTTAGACAGTAACACAGAAGGGGAAAGGAGACAGCACAGAACAGCAATGTAAGTGCAAGCCCATGAAAAGGGATCGGGGAGCCTTCAATAGATAGATCACAGAATCATATAATGGTTTGGCTTGGAGGAGACCTTAAAAATCATATAGTTCTAACCTCCTTGCCATGGGCTCAAAGCCCCATCCAACCTGGTCTTGACCACATCCAGTGTTGGGGCATCCACAACCTCCCTGGGCAACCTGTTCCAGTGACTCACCACCCTCAGAGTGAAAAAACTTGCAATATATAAACTTGGAGTATATAAACTGCCATAATGTACTTGCCTTAAGGTGAAAATTCATGGTCAGTTTAAGAAAAACTAACCCCACACATGTACTATTGCACACACATGAGCATCCCTGCCTTCCCTTTTGCCCCAGTCTACACGTTTCTGTCTGCTCCCTTCTGTTGGCACTAAAGCAAGACTGGGAAATCCACCTAGCCAAAAGCATTTTGCCAGGTCAGTTTTCAGTCAGATCAGTTTCCAGACCTGGCTGATCAGGTAAACCCCAGTGCAGGAATGAAATCACCCCTTTCAAGGGCATCACACACAGTGCAAATGGAGGTCAGTTAATCCCTCTTGTGAAAGAACACTCTTAACTGACTAGATTTCATATTGATAGTGTTCTCTAAGGGGTAATACACAAAATAAGCATCAATCAGTATGTGTCAGGTAGTTCACTGCCAGAGGAAACAACTTACCGTAAACAATGTTTCTGCAAGACAGGTGCATATTTAAGATCACTATTTTACAGATAAGGAAAGAAACTGAACCACATTAACTTTTATCCCTAGGGTCAAAGAGAAAATATAAGCAAAAGGAGGATAGAAGGAGAGATCTCCTGCCCCTGAAGTCCTATACCTTAACTACAAGGCTACCTTACTTTGCATACGCACTTCTTTTTCATGTGTGAGAGCATATAGATTTATGTTTCATAAATAAATGTGTCTAAAACTGTGAAAAATTGATTTTTTGTGGTCAAAATCAAAATAGCTCCTAAATTATAGGAGCAACAGAGAAAATGAACATGTAGAATGTGCAGAGAAGAATGTTGTAGAGCATCATACACAGTTAGACATCATTCTTAGTAGCAAAATTGTTAACTGTTTTTTACACCTTGAAATAACTAATAAAGATCCATTCCATATTTTACACTGCTGACTCCCAAATGTTTTTTGAGATGCTTTTTAATGTGAAATTCAGGTAATTTTGGTTTACCAAGAATCCACAGGTGTTAGCAATATAACTGCATCAAGACATAGGTGCTTATTACTATTATTTTATTGTAAGTTTAAGTAAATACCACTTCAGAGGTAGGGAACATTAACTATTTTAAATGCAATGGCAGATGAGCTCTGTTCTTGCTTGCATCAACATCACAGTTTCAGAAATGCCGCCTAACAATGAACTTTATTGCACCAAATGGGATAGGTGATCAGGCACTGAACTGTTTTCCTTCTGGCTGCCCTCTTTCTCTCCACAGTCAGGCAGTACTCCAAAAGACATGGAGATTCATAAATGCAAATATGTATTAAATATGCAGACATTATGGATCAGTGTGCCCTGAAATATGCATGTTCTCAAAACATAGCAACATAGTTTCCTGATAATACCTAATGACATCTGACAGCTCATATTCTAAACAGATTTCCTTCTGGAAGAATTAGTGGGGAATACAAATAGGGGGATACAGGAAAGTAATATGGTATGTTTACAGGAAGAAAGTGCGAGGGCAAATATAAAACTCCTCAGTGTCGATCATGCTACAGAAACTCCTGACCACATTGTAGTACATGGTGCAGAAGGTCTGTTCCCTCAAATCACACAGCAGAGGGTTTGGGAGGGTCTGGGAAAGAAGGGATGTGAACCTGGGAGCAGAGGTATGCTGATGAATCTGCAAGCATGCAGGCTTCCCAGCCAAACTCCTCCGGAAAGAAGGATGAAGCAACAGTAAAAGGTACTCAAGGGGTCAGCTACACAACCCCCACAGACCTCTCCACCTCATTTAATGTGCTTTAGGTCAGGGCTTTACCCTTTGTGAGGTCAGAGATTTGTTTCTCCCTTCACACAGTGAAGCATCCATCAAAACTGTGCAGTAAGCAGCTTCCCCGGCTGGAAATAATGCACCGGAGAAAAGATTTTATTTAAATAGGTGAAATACTTGGGAGGGCTGTTCTCACAGTCGTCTAAACACCCTTTATACCACCGTGACAGCCAAAGGCAGGCATGTGGGACGTGGACCCCGTAGAGAAGGCAGCTTGGCGTCAGAGTGGCATAAAAACCACAACAGCAGCTCGCGTCCTTGAGGGAGTCCGAGGAAATGGAGCCACAGCCGGGGTAGTGACCGGCGGCCTAAGAAACTTGCACCTGGGGCACCTGGAGGAGCCCTGGTCCGAGGGGCTCCGGAGGGATCGAACCTCCCCTGACGCCAGGCCCCGCTGCCCTTCGCCGGCTGGGCCCGGCCTTATTCCCCACGGTCGGTTCTACCCGAAGGGAGCACTCGCTGAACTCCCGTTTCTGCACTGGGACCGGGGGAGGCTCAGGGAGTCACTGAGGGCCGCAGACCCTGCCCGGGGACACTCCGGAGCCTCCC
>VYZX01013500.1:14443-50124 GCA_013401335.1 Brachypteracias leptosomus
CCCGGCCCAGCCCGACGCGCCCCACGAACACTTGCCCCGGCACCTCCTTCCCCCGGCGGCAGCGCGGCCCCTCGCCCCGCCGCCGCCCGGCCCACGGGAGCTGCCCGCCCCGACCCGGGCGGTGCCCGCGCTCCCTCCCTGCCGCCCGGAGATCGGCTCCTTTCCGTGGCCGGCCTGCCCGTACCTCCATCTCCCTCCATAAGTTAACGGTAGGGGGGGGAAAATCCCCCAGCAGGGCCGCATCACAGCGTCCCCCGTCCCAGGCTGGTTTCAGCCCTCGGGCTGGCCCCGAGGTAAGCAGAGCACCTCTGCCTATACTCGGGGACGCCAGGTCCCTCTGGCCGCTTCCAGTGCTCCCCTGCCTCACATAATGCTTGTAAATAGAAACGTAGACATTTACCCAGGTTTGCTACACAATGGCAAAGAGTTTCCATAATTCTGGTTGCGTATTTCAAAAGTGGGGGGAAAAATCAGTGCAGTTCTCTGGCGTGTTCTAAACAATATAAAGAAGGATGCAGGTCACTTAGGGGGGGTGTAAAAGCAAAGGATCCGGGGTATGGGGAATAATCCCACAAGACAAAAAGTTTAGCCCTCAGACCTGACACATCTCATGAGTTAAAAGAAATGGAGAATTGCGTATAGTTTTGGCCAGCTCTGGCCTCTCTAGTAACCATTTCACCACTGACTTGTTGCACAAAGTTGTTCGGAATCATTGTATTTCTACTTAAGTTTTATTTCTTTCCAAATAGAGATAATGCATTTTGCCTTCCTGTGGGTTGCTTCAGCTTCCATGGAAGAAAAGAGGTATTTAAGAGTCTTCTTGTTACTTCATGTGTGAAACCTGCCAAACAAAGTCCATCATTTTGGTTTGTATTTGTACAGCACCCGGTGCAATGTGGGTCCTTCTTTTGTTACTAGGTCTTTCAGGCACTGGCAAGCTACCAGAAATACGTAAAGTTAATTATACCCATGCATGAATGCATGAGAAAAAGTATTTTTTAGAAATAAAAAAAATATATTCTGGAACGCTGTCTCCTGAGGTAG
This sequence comes from Brachypteracias leptosomus, assembly GCA_013401335.1. Classification (NCBI taxonomy): domain Eukaryota; kingdom Metazoa; phylum Chordata; class Aves; order Coraciiformes; family Brachypteraciidae; genus Brachypteracias; species Brachypteracias leptosomus. The sequence goes on from VYZX01013500.1 coordinate 15,488, forward strand.
CCTATTTGCATCAAAAACTTCCAAAATTAACTGAAAGAAAAAGCAAAGCAAACACAGTATCTGAATGAAAAAAATAAACTGTCCTAAGAAACATAGTGCCTGTATGAAATGTTCAAATCCCAGTCTTCCTTACAGAACCAAAGAAACATACTAAAAACAGATTATGTTTCTGTTTCTCCCTCTCTCCTTCCCCCCCTCCCTCCTTCTCTCTAGAACTTCCTTCTTTGATTTCTGCTCTTTGAGGAGTCATCAGCATTTACTCTTGGCAGTAGTTTTATTTACACAGAGAAGGCTTACCTGCACAAAAGGAACAGCCTTACATGACAGATTTAAGTGGAACTGGACTTTTGTTCCTGATCTCCTGGTATTTTTAAGCAATAAAAAAAAATATATATATTGATCTTGCTCTTGGGAGAGGTCAGTAGGAACCAGTGTTTGTCATCACTGGTCCTGTGACTGACATTTAGGAGGGGCAATCTAGTCCTAAGCATTCTAGTTCTTTTTCTAGTCAACTGCATCTTGGAAAGTCTCCAAAAGAGTCCCAGTTCAGCTAAGTTGGTGAAGAGCAGGAGTTTTCTGCTTCTGGATCTGGCCTGGTGCTCTTAAAATTTAAAATCTTTGCTTTAAATGCTGGCAATTTTTTGCTCTTACACTGCTGCCCTCCACTGTGCTCTTTTTTCATCTCCTTGCTAGTAAATAAACTTCTCAGTCAGTACTACATCTTGTTTACAGATCTGGAAAAGCAGAACTTTGTTTTGTGCAGCCTCCAAAGGTCTTTAAGAAGCAGCTGCTCATTTATACGTCAAACCCACTTAAAGCATGAAGGCAGATCCTCTGCATTCATGAGCATAGCTCGTTAAATTCAGTGGAACCATGACTCCAAGTTACCCAGAAGTCTGATCTGAATCCCAACCCAGGTATTCACAAATAAAATAATCTGTTAAAAAATGTTTTGGTAAAAAAATCTTTAAGGGTGTGTCATCACATATCTTGCAAATACTTTACATTTCCTATATATACATTATTTGACTTTAAAGGTTTCAGGAGGGGAAAGTCCTATAGCATTAGAATATGAAATTAAGCAAAGGATCCTGTCATTTCTTTGCTGATGTGCAGTCTTTTGTTCTTCATTATGAACACTATCTTGCCCATGATTATGTTGACCCTTTACTTTCTCTGGCTGTGCACCTCTGCCCTTATTCTATAAGGCACCCAATTTACCATAAATTGGATATTAAGAGAATAAATTATTAATATATTTGTAATCTGTAGCACAATTAAAATACAGTTCAAGTATGCAACTTAGATGATTTGAAAAACTGGTTTTGGTGGTGTATTTGCATCTTACAGCAGTGACTGAAAAATTATAAAGGAGTAGAATATATTTTACTGATATTTTTTACTTGTCTTTACTGGAGAAAGAGAAGGAAGACATCGGGAATTTGGGAAAGATTGTTGCAAGAATTTTGAAACTGGTTAAGAACTGAGCACAGAGCCCATTTCAGTCAGGGAAGTCCCATTAACTCCTGATTCTTTGCTCAGAACATCATATAAAACATTACTACAAGTGTAAGCAATAGTACAACACAGCCTACTTCTTACCACTGTAAAGGAATTGAACAAGCCTGGCAATGCTACGTGGCCAAGAAGGCCAAAGGCATCCTGGTCTGTATCAGGAATAGTGTGGTCAGTAGGACCAGGGAAGTGATTTTACCCCTGTACTTGGCACTGGTGAGGTTGCATCTCAAGTATGGTGTTCAGTTTTGGGCCCCTCACAACAAGAAGGACATTGAGGCACTAGAGCATGTCCAAAGAAGGGCAACAAAGCTGGTGAGTGGTCTACAGAACAAGTCTTATGAGAAGCAGCTGAGCCAACTGAGATTGCTTAACCTGGAGAAAAGGAGCCTCAGGGAAAAGAGACCTTCTCACACTCTACAACTACCTGAAAGAAGGTTGTAGAGAGGTGGGGGTTGGTCTGTTCAACCAAGTAAAAAGTGATAGGACAAGAGGAAACAGCCACAAGTTGTGCCTAGGGAAGTTTAGATTGGGTATTAGGAAGAAATTCTCTACTGAAAGGGTTATCAGGCATTGGAATGGGTTTCCCAGGGCAGTGGTGGAGGTATTTAAAAGATGTACAGATGTAGTGCTTAGGGATATGGTTTAGTTGAGGACTTGTCAGTGTTAGGTTAATGATTTGACTTAATGATGATCTTAAAGGTCTTTTTCAATCTAGGCAATTCTGTGGTTGTGTGTAATAAAGTAACTGGAGATGCTGAATTTGGGAATCAGGTATCTTGGCATATGTCACAAACTGGGGTTATACATGGATGCTATTTTGGCATGTTATCATTTATATAATTTAAGGCATTTTTTAACAAAAAGCAATGGATGTGCCATTGTATTCCAGTTATTGTGTCTGTGTTAAGCTTTATCCAAAAGCCTCTGTAATGAATGAAGAAACTAAAGTTACCAGTGAATGTTCCAACCTCTGTTAATTCAAGAGGTGAAGGAAATGGTTTACAGGTATTATGAAACCTTCTCTATCAAGTATATGAGATAATAAGACTTTCTCATGTTATATTTTCAATAAGAAGAGGAAAAATTGATGTTTATTATATAACAATATTTTGTTTTCAATAAACCCCATTAATAGAATATTTTAGTGATTTAGTATTTTGGTGATTTTAGCAATTGTCAGGGTTTTGGAAAGTCACAACAATAGCACCATGCACAATAACCAGAATAATAGCAAATTCTGGGTCCTAAAATGACATAGAAGATTTTAGCTCTTTGATTTCAAAGAGGTTGTGACACATCAGAAAGACAGAAAATTTTACCCATTACTGTCAATTCTAAGAGATATTTGACCAGTTATTCCCATAAATCCATTAATATTATCAAGTGCCTAATAACTGATACTATCATTGCATTATATGCTAAAAGATTAGTGAGCCATAAAATTAGCTGATACAGTGATTGGTGATGTGTTAATATGATAAATTAAAGGTGACACATATGCTAACATTTGCTAAAATGCTGTGCTAAAATGATTTATTTAGCCATGTAAAGGCTGATGTTCAGTTGTTTATGGACATATTTTTCAAAGTTTAACTTTTTCAGCTCAAATCTGATCTACTTATTCTCAGATATGAGATAGTATTCTTAAGGAAAAGCTTGTTAAATTATTTTCTAGATGGAAGAAAGTGCCTGAGAAGGTGAGAAAGCCCTTTTATTCAAGCTTCATCTGAACAGTACTCACATTGTCATGAAACCTGCTCAAACATTAAAATATGTCAGAGATGTAGTTCTGGAATGTAGATATGCCTTTCCTTGCTGTGCTGAAAAATCAGATTTAAGATTATAGTGCTTTAATGACATACTTTATACACAGATAGTAAATTATATTAAATGGATAAAAGCAAAAATCTTCCATTTTTTATGGCATTCTACTTCTGTGAATATATTAAATAAGTGAATATTGATTAGAAGATGCCTTGGGATTCTATTAGCTATGAAGATGCAAGCACAAAAAGGTGGATGGAATTTAAATTGAGGATTGCAAAGATCTCTGAAAGGGTGTATGAATGAAGTCTGGGCCCCAGAATACACTTCTTCTTTTTGCATGATTCAGAAATATCCAGAGGTTTCTGCCACAGTGATGAATATGTAGCATGTAGTGTTGTGCACTAATTCTGTAAGTATCTATGAAATAGCAATATCTGACATTTTTTCTTTTTTTCTTAGACATAGCAAATAGCGAAAAAGGCAAACCCCCCACGTTTCACAATAAAGTGCTCAGAAATTAGGATGCTTTGAAGCAAGTGTTGCTCCTCTGGGCTAAACCTTCCACCTCCTATGTAATTCTACAAGGACTTGGGATGAAGATGCTCACTCCACTCTGACTTTCATTGTAGAAAGCCACCTGCATGGGCATAGAGAAAGCTGGGAGTGGTCTGGATGGTGCAGGTGCTTCAGTGATTGACTTGATACAGTCAGCCTGGGAGCCAGGGAGTGCAGGGCACACCAGAAGACACATCGTCAAAGGGTTAGGTGTGAAGGAAAACTGTGCTCCACGGTGGTGGGGATGTGTTTTTAAGGAAAAAACTGTGACATCTGTTTGCAGTGTGTGTACAGTATTTTCAGGAGGGTAAATTGCTATGCAAAGCCCTCTGTACTACACTGTGGTGACTTCTGGGTCACTGAGGTGACACCTGCAAAACACACAAAGCCAAGATATGGCCCCAAATGCCCTCCCTTAAACTGTTGGAGCTATTCCTGTTGTTGTTTTTGCATTAAGGATTTAGTTAACTCCTGAGTCAGAGGCTTTGCCAGAGGCAGGTTGGATGTGGCTATCCTGCCTTGGAGTTAAAGACAGCCGAATAGGATGGCCATATCTAGAGCATGCCACTTCATCTCCAAGTCAAAGAACAGACCCTGGCCTCATGTGTCTAGCAGAAAGTTAAAAATCTTAGATTTCAGAGACCTTTGCTGACTTCTGAAGTTTCCTCCTTTCTAAGGAAAGCGCTTAGGTAGCCCAGTATAAGCATACCTATTCATAACCATATGGTGTAGCCCATTAGCTAGGTCTGGAATAGAGGCCGGTTGGTCTTTCCCTCCTTGTCTATGTGTAAAATACATTTTTTTCTGGTATTAAACCCCAGATAGAATAAGCCTCCTTCTCCATATCATCACACAATTACCTTATAATGAGTAGTTCATCACTGTGATGTCTAAAATCTTCTTGAAGTTAATGCATTCCAGGCTACATCCATCAGTTCTGTGCTACTTCTTGCTCCCTTGTTCCCAGCTGTTGAGCTTGAACTTGGCTTTCTTAAAATGTGCTTTTAACAGTCTACCTTATAGATGTCTCCCTTGGCTTCTCTATGCTGCTGCTTATTTTTTCACAATGTAGATAACAGTCTGCTATTTTCTAATACTAACATCTGAGAGGTTTCTTTAGAAATACTGTTTATGATTTCTTATTGATCACTGCTTTCTGAGATCTGTCAGATAGAGTGTTTCCAACCCATGTAAGAGATGTTGTTTGTTAGGATTTTACAGTGCTCATGGAACTCTTATTCCCATGGAAGCAAGGTGCCTGGTTTTCCCCTTCCTTCCCCCTCCTCCCTCCAATATTTTTTGAGGCTGTTTGTCATTTTCAAGCACATTTGCAGAGGGATAAATATCCTAAAGATAAATATATTACATAAAAGTAGATAGTTGTAGGAAAATACTTCTAGAGTTCAAAACCACTCTCAATAATTTCTGAATCCATTGGGTAGTTTCTATAGTTAAAGATGACAGCATGTTTGTCATTTTGAAATACCCTGCAGACAGAAATAATAGCCCTGTGTTGATATATGCCGAGTAAACAGAAAATCTAAGTGTAATACCGTTGAACAGTCAATTAACCAAGAGAGACACAATTCCCCAGAAAGCCAGGTTTTGTTAGCTCTCAGAACTACTTGTTTAATCAGTTTGTCATGTGATACTAAGGCAAATACCTTACAAACCTCTGCTGCACATCCTTTGTCAAACTGTTTGTAGTACAAAAAAAAGAGATTGGTTTGACCAGACTGATTTAATATCTTGAAATTCTATTTCTACCTCTTGCTATAGATTCAGTCTTTTACCCGTTTTTCTGTTACTTGGCCCAGGCTGACTCCATGCTGAAAGACCTATCAGCCAATGCACTAACCTTTTTTGAACATTGACATAACATTAACACTGTTTTTGTCTTCTCAAATTTCCTTAGTAATCTGAGATTTATGAAAAATTAATCTAATCCATTTGTTCTCTAATGTCCACACCTCAGAGGCGTTCAGTTTAACATCCTTCCTTTCTACTAGGGATGAGCTGAGAAGTACTTCTTTGACTTCTTATGAAATTAGATATTTATTGAGTTCTTCTGCCTTTTTTACATCATTATTTAAACATCTCCTTGATCATATGTCTTATTAATGAGACCAGTGTCAAAGTGCTTCCTGAATTATTCATGGTAGTTTGTGGTGATGAAACCACGGAACATAGCAGAAGATGAATGATTTTGTGGTTAAGATATTCTTTTAGCATTAAGAGATCTGGATTCTAGTTCTACAGACTTCCAATGTGATGCTATCAAATTAAAACACTTTGTGTCATATGACTACTGCCTTCTGGAGCTGCTAGTGAAGAGTTTAAAAAATTGCCTATTTTCCTAGGTCTATTCTCTCAGCTTCCTTCATGGCACTCTTAATTCACAAAGACTTTCTATTCTTAGTTCTCAGCCTCCCTTCTTCCTAAAGAAAATGAAAGAGTCTCAGATATGCCCCAAGATCTTGTGTGTCTTTGGCCTTACAGATTCTCCTTGTTTCTCTTCGTGCCTCAGTTTATCAAACACGTGGCATAGAACCATTATACTGAATTACTATTTATCAGCTTTCATGTACACAGACCTGAGCTCCCTCCACTGTGACTTCTCTACTCTTTCCTGCACTGAAACTTCTCTTACATGGTCTTCTGTGATCTTCTCTTGTGCTGTGGGCACTTCCTACATCACAACATCGTATTTTCCTTGGCTACCATGACTATCTTATGCTGTGAATATCCATTTCTTAATTTTTCAACTTCTTAGGATGTAAGCTTTTTTTGTTGGCAATTTTTTTTGCAAATAATTTGTTAGCTAAAAAAAAATTGGGAACTTTCAAGAACTTAATCAGATCAATTGCTATTTTATTCTATTTCCCTGGTAATCTAAATTGTACTCCTTTTACCTGACAATATTGTATCTTTCTTGAATTGCAAATAATCCTGATGGTCATTGAAATTTCTATTCCCAGCTTAATGCAAGAAATAAAAAGGTTCAGTGATAATCTAGTAGATCAGATTTAATGATAATTGGAGCTAGCGAAGGTATCTTTGCAAGCAAGATTGGGCCCATCAGTAGCAGTGCTTTATAATCACTGAGCATTGTTTCTGGATGAATGTTTTTGGATGACAGCAAAATCGGCTTTCTCTATGTTCAGGTTCATAAAGATGCCCTTCCTTTCTTCCTGTTTCTGGACATAATTGCAACTAGGTGCATCCTCAATCATCTATTTTAGCCAGGTATTACTACTACAGATAATCAGCAAGTTGTTATTCTCCATGGCTTTAGCTTTTACCCGGAATGCCTGGACCCGAAACACGTTCACAGTCCATTAAGGCCATCTATCATATTTATTACTACCTGTAAGTACATACAGTATAAATATATTTGGGAGGAATTTCCTGGGGTTTGGCCAATACATTTACTGCTACAGGAAATAGTTTACTGCTGGAGTATGCTCAGTTTCAGTTAAGAGCAGAGAAAATAAAGTGACTTCCTTATTAATTTTCTATCTCCTACTTCCAGCTGCATCCCTTCTGATCTCATATGTTCAAAATGGTAGACAGAAAGGGGAAAAAAAACCCTCAATATACAACTCTGCCTGTTTCATAAGAGCACTATTGCGATTTTTACTGTGATTGTAGACTTATTTTCATAGGCTGGATAGGGTTTTATATAATTGATTTCAGTGAGTGGTTACATCAGTCACTGCTGGGTTTTATGCCTTTGCTCTAAAAGCGCTGAACAAGTTTTAAGAGCATATTGGCCAGTATAATGCGTAATGGTGATAAGTGCCAAAATCTTCAGGCAGTAGCTGGAGCCTGTCCTCCGCATTTTGATCGCTCCCTGGGAGAAGTTCCAGAGGGCTGGTATTTCTTGCTCAGATAATATTAGGCTTAAAATGCTCTGATTTAAATATTCTGGGAACAGTGAAGAACTGAAAGAGAAAATGAGGCATCAGTCATTGTGCATCCTCTAAGAGAAACTTGTGCTAGCAAAAAAGCAGAGGAGACTGGAGAAGGGTAGAGTGTGGAAGGGACATTCTGCCTCTATCAACCACCCCAGTATTTGTTTAGGATAAGTCTTTTTTTCCTAATCACAGAAGGTAATTCTTGAAATATTGCCTTTGTTAACAACTCTAGTCACTCCGTTGTGCTCAGTGCAAACAGATTCATCTGAATATCTTAAAATAAAAACTCCTTTCCTTTCTCCAATATAATTTTTCACAAGCAGTAACAAATAGTATAGAGAGTACAATGGCCATTACTAGCATATGGATGTATTTCAGGTCCCTATGTTTCCTTACTTACAGGGCTTCTCCACTCTATTATGTGTGTTTCTCTACATTATTATAATGGTTTTGAAGCTACCACCAAATAAATAAATATGATGAAAAGTATAAGAATGGTTTTTACTAAGTTGCAAAACACACAAACCATCTACACTGCACATGGAATGCCTCATACAACTCTCAGACACAGATGTTAAATGAAATTGATTATGACAGTCCCCTCTACATCCAAAAATCGAGATAAAAGGCAACAGAGTTGAAATTCAGAAATCATACATCAATCTTCAAATACTAGCAGCAGCCCTCCCTACCCATCCTGAGATAATAGTTGCACTTTCCTTGTGGATCCTTCTTATTCATGCAGTACTGGTATCTTTACAAAGTGTTTACAAAATAACCCACCAATACGGTCTTATATGACAGACATATCTAATAACATTTTTTTAAATGAATGTGTTATGTCTCCCACTCCATTTAATCAATAAAGTATCACATGCTTTTCTGAGCAGTTCTCCCCATTATCACACTATCAAGATACTGGAGGAAGATGTGATCTGTCCTATATTAGCTCTGAACCTGGCTTAATATTGAGTGCTATAGTTTACTGGGTGGGTGAACCAGCCCAAAAACTGTAGTACCCCTAGATTATTTCTGTATAAAAGTCCATAAATTTACCCCTGCAGTTGTAGTGCAGAGTGCTAGTCTGGAGGATATTTGTCACAGTGGTATCCAAATGCTCTTTTAGTTAATGTCTGCTGTGTAAACGCATACTTCATGTATCCTGCTAAATGTGCTCTCCACTGTATTGCTGAAACTGCTTTGTATTTAACATAAACTTCTTTTTCCAAGACGTATAAAGCCAGAGTCAGTCCTCTAGAACAATTGTTGGCAGTAACATTGATAACAACAATGTTAAGAAGAAAATGAATTCTTATTTGTCCCAGCCTATAAATGCCAGGCTTCCTCAATACCCTGGCACTACACATCTTGCCTCTGCTTCCCAAGTGGGTGTTAATGAACCTGCAATTAAGACCACATTGCCTTGCAGATCCAGGGTGATCTCTGGCCTCTAAAATTTTTGGTTCCTCCTTCCTCAAGGCAAATACTGTCCATACCCATGGCAACCAAAAAGTTTAATTTCACTGACTGTAGTATTGCTCATCCCATCCAGCCATATGCTTACTGTAAAACATGGTGAGATCCCATTGCAAACTTCCAGCAGTTGACTGGCCAGTACCATATTGGCTATGCATTTATCTATGCTAGTCTGGTTTATCCACTTCCAGCAGTCAACTTGTGCACTGATATCAGTGTCTTCATGTGCAACTGGGACAAGGTTCCTCTAGCAGTTCAGGAAAGTCTGTTCCTTCACCTGAGGGTTCTGCTTCCACTGATATCCAAACTGGTGTGAACCCATTGTCTAATTTTACTCTTATCCCTGACATGTACCACTGGATGCAGTGGAATTCCACAGCTATTGTTGCATTATTCTTGAAGCATGTCTAGTCTGCCGCAAATATGCCATACTTGTCCTTTAGGCTTAGCAAGGCCAAAACGATCTCTTCCCTACTTCGTCTTGAAAATAGGACATTTCATCTGAGGTTTAGACTTCCACTTGTGGTGCAAAGCAGACCCGAATCACCTCTGTGCTGGAATTGTGAGAAAAAGCAAGGTGTCCTACAAAAGCCACAAGTCAGTTCTTAGGGATCGTACTTTCTGACAGTGGGAAATCTGCAGCATGCACCCACAAATCTTAGTGCAGAGCATATATACACAGAATCTAAATGTAGGAGTAGGTATCTGAGGTACACGGTATCTACAGCAAGGCACTGTATAAAACTGAGGACAGAGCCTGGGCTCATCTGAGCATGATGTGAGTGTTCATGCTACAGATTAAGCCTTTGCGATGTTCTGTAAATCTTCCCCTGCCCTAAACCTGCAGAAATGTGTGGAAAAAAATTCTGACATGTCATCTCTGTCATATATTACTCAGAATCCATGTTTATTCCAGAAGTTATTTTGAACATATTGCTATTTTCCCACTACTCAGTTAAATGAGCAAAGGATGCTCTCAATACTAACAGAAAGCTGAACACATGAGAACTGAAGCTGCTAGAAGTTGATCTATTAATCAGAAATTTGCCTTCTATATGACGTCTAGCAACTGTGAAATAAAAAAGCAAAGACATTGCACATGCAAATCAGATCTGATCTTTAAAATTCATGAAGTGTTGTAAAAATGGCAGAGAAAAGATTTTATCAGGGAAGACTTTTGTTTAGTAGAGATTCCTCTCCTTTTCATTTTTGTTGATGATACAGCTGAGTCCTCAGACATCAAGAGGCACTCCAGCACTATCTTACTATTTCTCCTGCTCTTAGTAAGTCACTGACTTTCAAACAGCCACACTGAGTGCCTCAGAGGCACTCAGATACTTAAAGTCCTAGGCATTAAAAGAATAATGTTTTTGAATAATGGTCATTTTAGGCATCGTAATCTATTATGCAGTATGCTAACCAACTCATATGTCAACAGAAGCAACAAAAAATCAAAGCTGAATTTTAAAAAATCATCTGTTGCCATGCTACATATAGATAGATGTTTCTATTTGGGAAAATTCTGTGAATTACAAAGCTATAGCCAAGCCTAGTCTCTTAGGAGGTACACCTTCTCATATGCTATGTGAAAGAAAGAATTTTGCTCTTAAGAACACATTCATTCATTATCTTCATTATCCTTTAGGCAGTGTTTTCTATGTTGCAAAATCATTACCCCTCTGCAAACAAACAGCACAGCAATCTGATCCTAAAACATAACCTAGCTGCCAATTTTAAAGCACTCCAAGCAAAAACACAACATGGTATAATAACCTCTCCTGGAATTTATTTTTAAAAATGATTTTTGCTTTCCATATTTTTCTGTCTTGCAAAAAAAAAAAAAAATAAAGAAGAAAGCTCAGAAGTAACCATGTCAGTGAGAGTGAAAAGCCCTGAGTAATTATAAGTATTGTCAGGAGAAAACTATATTGAACAACAACCACAACTGCACTTTTTAGGCGTCTTGACTCAATCTTGAAATTGTGTCCCAAAGGAGCGCAACAGAGAGCAAGTCTGACTGCAGAGTGTGTGAACATGCAGTTGTGGGAACAGAATTCAAAGCTCAGCATAGCCCCTGAAATTGGTGCGGTTGCACCAGAGTAACTGAGAGCAGAATGAACTGTATGTATCACATTGGAAGTCCCGTCACAAGTAAGGCGGAAAAGAAATATATAGCACACACAAAGCGTGATGCAACTATTAAAACCTAGCTATTTTTTGTGATGAAAGATCTTGAAATCTTTTGTATTCTGTAAAGAATAAAGCTTAATTTGAAAATACTGTAACTGTTGTACAAGGCATCATTGAAATTGTGTAACTTTGTTAAAAGCTATTTTTCTTTTATTGTAATTGGTTTTCTTTTATTATAGCAGGAGCTAGAGGCTGCAGCAAGGGCTGAGCAAAAGTTGGAATTTCCATCCACTTTGGGACAAGAATTCAATATATCAACATGCACCGTGGAACAAAAAGTTCTGAAAAACATGGATTCAGAAACAATTGAACATTTCATCTTCTCCCATCTGAGCAGAAAAGCCGCATATTTCTGTGATGTTACACTGCCTGATGGGGCTTGGGGGTTGAATCGCCTATTGTGTAATTTTGTCCTTGGCGGATAAGACCATGAGCTCAGCCCACATCACAGCTGTAGGGATGATGATGAGAGGAGTGAGTGTGTTGTACCTGTGTAGATGGAGTCTAGTTTGGGAGTTAGCCACAGGAGACAAAGGAAGATAAATCTACAAACCCAATTATACAATATACTTGTGTTGAAGAAACCAGTTTTCTACCAAAGTGAGTTAAAACAAAATATCTTGGCTCAAAGAAAATCCAAAGAGCCAAATTTTCCCTTAGAAAACTGGGGAGAATGTTTTGTCCATGAGAAAGTAATTCTGACCCAAAGCAGCCAGTTTTACTTTTTGACCAATGGTGCCCTGGTGGTGTTAGAGGCCGTATAAACATAACTAGACAAATCATCATATTTTTAGACAAATCATGTACTCCTGTCTCCATACCACGAGTCCAGCACACATGCACCATTAGCAGATATTTTCCTCCCTCTCACAGCGCTGTGTCTACATTAATAAATGGAAAAGATTTAGTCTAGGCTTCCTCAGCTTGGCCTGCACCATCTAGCACTGTGTCTGGGCATGAGTTGGGAGACTGATTCCTGTAAGCAGTATGGATGAGATCACCTTGATTTTCGGGGAGAAAATATATATGTGGGGCCCATAAGCAGGCAACCTCACCACACCTTTTGCCCTCTAGGTCCTGTCCATGATTCATTTTATTTGCTTGCATGGACATTGCCAGATGGTTACACAAATGTATAGCCATGCAGTAGTCAGAATGGACAGTTTATCTGGGCTGATAGGAATCTGTTTTTTTCAGTTTTAGTCCAAATCTATCCACCAGTCCTTTTCATAGAATCATAGAATGTTTTGGGTTGGAAGGGACCTGAAAGGTCACCTAGTCCAACCCTCCTGCAGTAAGCAAGGACATCTTTAACTAGATCAGGCTGCTCAGAGCCCCATCCAACCTAAACTTGAATGTTTCCAGGGATGGGGCTTTACCATCACTCTGGACACTCTTTCCAGTGTTTTACCACCCTCATTGTAAAAAAGCGTCTTCCTTAAATCTGCTCTCTTTTAGTTTAAAATCATTTCCCTTTGTTCTGTTACAACAGGCCCTGCTAAAAAGATTGTCCCCATCTTTCATATAGAGCCCCTTTAAGTACTGAAAGGACAGAATAAGATGTACCTGGAGTCTTCTCCTCTCCAGGCTGAAGAATGCCAACTTCCAGAATTTCTACATAGCGGAGGTGTTCCATTGCTCTGATCATTTGTGGCCTTTCTCTGGATCTGCTCCAACAGGTCCATGTCTTTCTTGTGCTGAGGATTCCAGAGCCAGACACAGGACTACACATGGGGTCTCACCAGAGCAGAGTGGAGGAGGATAATCATCTGCCTTGACCTGCTGGCTACATTTCTTTTGATGCAGCCCAGGGTACAGTTGTCCTTCTACTCAGCATGCAATTGCCTAGCTGCTTGTGCAGGGACATGAGAAGAGGAAGAGTGAGCACTGATGAGTGTTAGAGGGCAGAGAAAGAGTAATACTGCAGTGCTGGTTCAAAATGTTTGTGAATTTATGTTCTGAGATTCAGATCCATAGTAGCCATATCTAACTTCAAATACTTACCCAGAGGATTTTTTTGAGCTGTCACTGCTGGAGCCCAACTCTGCCTTCCATGACGAGAAGCAGACATCTCATATGAGCATGGGCCACAGTGGAACGCAGGGCTACAAAGCTCTCAATTTGGGGACTTCATTGAGTGCCCATGGTCAGGCTGAAGGAGCCAATTCCTAGGTGGCTTGTGCAAGAACACACCAAAAGTCTCTGGGAGAGCAGGAACATGGTTTAAAGTGCTTGATGCCAGCACAAAATATTTAGCTGTAAGAACATATTTCTCCTCTGATAGAGATTTGCCTTATTAATGCAGTCATTTCTCTGAACAATTTATAATTGAACCAGGTACCTGGAAATGAATATGAAGTATTGAAGTTACAGAACAGAGTGTGTATGTACTTATGAATTGGAAGAAGAAATTCTAGCTGAAAAATGCTTCATTAAACCTTAAACCTTCTTCCTCTAGCGAAAATTAAAGGGTTGTTTAGGACTGCCTGCCTTCTGTTTGTGTTATCAAAAGGTACATCAGATGTTGAAGTGCAATTAAAATCCAGTGGGCCCAATTTTGCAGCTAATAAAATTTTGCATAAATTGAGTTCATTGGAGCAATATTGATTTTCAGCACCTGAGGTTCTGCCCCTTAGTTTTAACTTTATATTTTTAAAGTATTCCTCTCCTCTGGCAGAACAGGAGAAGTCAGTATGAAAGAGGAAAGATGTATGTCTTCAATATCTTACAAAAGCAAAGGTGGCCATGGGGAAAATGGAAGCTTTAATCCAGATCAACCCCAATAGATGTATGGAGTGTTGTTTGGGTGTTGTTTTGGTTTGTGTCTGTAGTTATATAAAAAGGATGAAAATAATCATCAGAATTAAGTCTTGCACAGTCTTCTAAACAGGCATTTTTATCTATGTGGAAATGCATAATTATGATATAAGCCTATTGAGAAAATTACAAAAAGCTTATTTCTCACTAAATGAAAGCATGGCTCTTCCTTCAGTTATCATTATTGTAGGGTGGTGCCATCCATTTAAAAAGTAAATACAACTCTAAGTAAATTGACCTGCACTTTGACATATGGGTCCTCCTTGGGGGTCACATAAATGAAGAAAACTGAATATAAGCATGTACCCAAGGGACCGAGAGAGCCTATGTAGTACTTATTACACGTAGTACTTAATTTGTTCTGGTCCATTTATAATAAGTATCTATAGAGAAAATGTGTCTTAATATCCATATTTTGGTCATCAAGCATTTGCTAAATGATGCTTTTGTAATACTTTATCAGTAGCCAAGGATACTATTTGATATTATCAAATGACAGCTGCACTGACTCTATTTTCTCTCCTTTCTAAATGATAATGGTTGTGCAAAACAGCTTTGGCAGGGAGCACATTGATGAAATGTTAGTGAAGGTTTCGGATAGCTTTCACTAATTTAAAACAATGTTTTATTATTTGATGGCTGCATCTACAGAGCAAAAATGTGTCCCATGCAAAAATCAGAACAGATGAACCAATCTTTGGAGTCATGGGGAAGTTACAATACCCCATTTGTCCTCTCCTAACAATTTTCCGAGGCTGAAATGTTAGGAGATGCAGCTCCCTCCTTGCCTGGCTCTGCCTTTGCCCTGGCCAGGTGGTGGGCATCCCTCTGCAGAGCTGTCAGGGCTGGGGATGAGTCTTCCCACCCAAGCCCAGCAAGGAAGGGAAGAAAGGCAATGGCAGCCTGAAGGAGAGCACAGGGCACTTCGGAGACTGCAGAACAGCTGCCCAGGCCCCTTAGTGCCCATAAAAAAGTAATGGCTGAAAGCGCTGAGTGTAATTTGCAGTACATAAGAAAACCTTCAGTGGGATTTCGTGGGCAAGTGAGGCTTGTTTCTGCCCATAATGGGTGCTGCCTGTGCTCTGCGCCCACGGTGGATTTAGCAGGGATGCATGAGGAGAGGGGGTGTGAGGATTAGAAAAGGAAGGAAACGGCTATTTTGCCTACAGTGAATTTTAAATCTATAGTATCTGTGTAATCATTTGATCATTCAGAGAAAACAATATAAACCTTTTACTGGAACCAGTGTCCTAGAACTATTCACAGACAGTAAACAAAGAAGGGGGAAAAAAAAAAAAGCAAGCCTTTACCTGCTACTACCATCTAGTGGTAAAATAAGAAATAAAGCACATGCTTGCTGAAATAGCCTGTAGGAGGGATTTCTGGTAAATAGAATTAAGAAATCAGAGAATAGTTGTTATCTGGCAGCCACTTGCTCCCCCCAACTGCAAGCACACACATTATCCATCACTCCACTACACCCACACCCTGCTCCTGACACGGAAAGTAAGCATAAAAACAGAACCACGAACAGAAATGATCAGTCAGGGAAACAGACTCCTCTTGACCTCAGTATTCATGTCTTTGCTTGATAAAAGTCCATGATTTAAGATCTTCCATCTATGACCATCTTTGCAGTCATATATATACAATAGCTAACAAAATAGGACTCGTGTCTTCTCTATGAACTGCAAGAGAACACTAGGTCATGTACATAACTGAACGTTGCTCCTGTCCTGGGGGATTGTACTTGGTGGAGGTAGGGAGTTCAGTGTGGTGACCTCAGCTGCTGGCTGTCTGCTGTGGGAAGCCCTGCCACCCTGTCCATGGGATGCTCTCTTCTCCTTGCCGAGTTGTCATCTGGCCTTGCTGCCGAGGGGAGTGGAGCCTCAGAGCCCTGCTGGGACTCCCAATTGGAGGCTAGATGCTCCCTCATGGGAGAGAACTGGGACTCTGCACCTTATCAGGCCCTTTGAAGTTGCCAGGCTAC
Source organism: Brachypteracias leptosomus (assembly GCA_013401335.1). Lineage (NCBI taxonomy): Eukaryota > Metazoa > Chordata > Aves > Coraciiformes > Brachypteraciidae > Brachypteracias > Brachypteracias leptosomus. Next base: position 31,718 of record VYZX01013500.1, read on the forward strand.
TAGGCAAACTTCTTCCTCGCAGGAAATCAAGTTTATCTGTCTGAAATGCAAATCTAAGAAATCATTTACTATATTTAGGACAAGCACAGCGACGGGAAATAATAGCGGACTTTACAGCTGCCTTGCACACTGCTTTGGCTTCGAGCTGTGTTCCCTTCAGCTAACAGATGAACTGCTTCTCAAGGTGATTCACATCTCTTCCCAAGCCAGTAGTTCTCCCAAGTTCTTCAAGCTGCCTCTGTCCCCATCACAGCCTGTTTTCCCTCCACCAGTGATAACCCTAATGCTTTTTAAATGGTAGGAATCTCAACAGAAAATTCAGTAGTAGGCTTACTTGTCTACACATGCATAATGCAAAGGAGTTTGAGGAGTATATTATACAAAACAAGAATGGTACAGGTTATTCCTTTTTGCCATAATAATTAGTGGACAAGAATAATTAGTTGTTGTACATTGGAACACAGAAGAAAATTGTCATTGCTCCCCAATGACTTGGATTGAAGTCAGCTGCTGCTCTCCCATATTTCAGTAGGGTTCCTGATGCATATGGATGAATCTTTTCAGCTTCCTGCAAGCTTCAGTAATTATTTCATCAAGGCATCAGCTTCAGTGTCAGGTGTAATTGGACTCATGCATACCACACCTCCAGCCACCGATGTGTTGGGTGTCCTTGGATCACCTCTTCCTCCAGCCTGAACAAGGACAGCTTTCACATGTAGCTGACTGCAATAAATACATCTATAAACTGTGTCTTTTCCTTCCAGATATCTCTCAATGTAATCAAAAGTTTACGTATGTAAGTTCAGACCCTATTGGTACTGTTTGGGCAAGACTGATTTCAGCCTTAAAGTCAATGCTTAAAACAAGTTAGAGGAATTAAGTGCCAAAAGTACAACTCCTACTCCTCCAAGGGAAAAAACCCATAGAAAACCAGAAATCAACCCTGAAAGGTATGCTTTTTTTTTAAACTTGATGTTTCAAACATCACTCTGAACTAAAGTTCAACAAAACCTGATGCCTCAAATAGGTCAACCAAGCATTAAAAGTACTCTTCTTCATTGACTGTAGCAGAAACTGGGAGTGAACAAATTCAGTGCAAGATAGGAAAGCTAAAGCAGCTGAAATTGAGCCTTGGCACTAAGTGGGCAGGAGTTTTCACTCCTGATGGGACACTGAAAAACAGGGAGGACAGGACAAGGGAGAAGTTGCCTATTAAACATTCTCTTGGAAACAAAGCAGCAGTTGGCCAACAACTGGTTCTATAAGAAAAACGTAAGGTATAAAATCCTGCTCTGAAAACAACATCATAGGCAGGTTGAATCTCCTTTTATACCCAGATATGAGATCACTGGAAGGCTCTTCAGTGTTTTATCACCATCACTGAAATAGGTTCTGACGCTTCCATCAGTAGCACCGAACTCCACCAAATCAGGCGGAGAGCTCTGTCCCATGTTCCAGGTGGCATTCAAGCATTATTTTTTTGCAAAAACTGTAACAGTGACGATAAATAATTCATGCCGTCTGCTTTCCGTCTCCCCAGTTGCATGTCCTACAGTCATTTATTAGAATGATGTTGCCTCACATTTATTCAAGTATCTATTGCTGAGAGACTTGAGAAAATAGAAAAATAATTATTCTTCATCAGGATGCAGTTGCATTTATAGAAACATTTGTTATATTTATAGAAGTGTTATCTACTTAAACACTTACTCATGTAAGTTTATATGCTAAGAGATTTTGTAGTATTTATAGATAAAGGAAATAAGGAACTTTAAATAAAAATGACGTGCATTTGTCTCATGATCTTTTAGTTCTGATAGAAGTTGTTTTTACAATTGCATTTATTTAATTAATCTATTTATACACATTAATTTCAAGCCTTACCTTAGATATTCTTTCACTGGCTAGATGAGTACATCTTGTATCATCCTTTGTACTGGTAATTGTACCTCACTCTCCTCATGAAACACCTAGAAGTGTGTTCCTTCTTCACAAGGGAGCCCCAAAGGCCTCATTTTTAACCAAAATGTTTAGATTCAATTTTCCACCTCCCACATACAATTAAAACAAAATGTAATGAATAATATTGAAATCCCCCAGTTATTCTGATTATGCAGTTGACATCTTGATGACTCAGTTAAAAGGAGCTTTTGCATTTTGTTTGAAAAAAATTAAGCCTGCATGTCAGGATTTAGTCCTGTGGAGTGGAGGTGGCATGTTTTTTTCTCTGTTTCCCCCTCCTGAATAAATTACACTATTTTTTTCTATCTTTCTTTTTTTTTTTTCCCAGCCTTCTTTCATGAGAAATAAGATTGATAAGATTGTATTATCTCACTGTATTATTCCACTTCCTCTTCTTCCCCTTTTTCTGTTTTTATCCAGTTTAGACTATGAAGACTTACAAATTTTGTAATAATAGAGGAGACTGGCTTTTTTAATGCTACTTCTGAGTGGACAGAGGATTTGATGATGATTTAGTTCTTGTTAACAGCAGCCACCTGGACAGCCAGCACAAGCAGTCATCGTGTCTATAGCCCTCTCTCTTGCTTGTGTTGTCTCTTGCCCAGCCAATAACCCCTGAGAGGAGACGGGAAAGAGATATATGAGCAGGTGGAAGTACTGTGGTGTTGGAGCACAGGGAACAAAACAGTACTAGGAGCAATATGGGGCAACTAGGAGACACTGGAGAGATCTATTTGTAATATGATGAGAGTAGTTGTAGGTATATGGAGAAGCTCTTGTTCTTGAGGTGAATATGTATGATGTGGGACATGCAGGATAAAGCCATGTGAAACAAGATTTCCTTAGCTCCACTGCATTAACTTGTTTTATTTTATGCTCAACTTCTGTAATTTTGTCCGCTTTTCCTGTTCTGTGATAGGTCACAGAGAGCTAACTACCTGCTCAACCAGTAGTCTTCTCTGCAAAAGACATGCCTTTGTTGTTTCCAGAACTGCCTTCATCCTTTCAGATGCTCTCCGTCTAGCCTAGATTCTTTTTATAATTTCTTTCTCATGATCATCATTTTCTAAAGTGAAAAGCTATCAAAGATATATGTCTGCTGCAGCATTTTTTATTACTTTCCATTTACCAAGAGTATTTTTTTCTTGGGTGTAAATGCTTTATGTCACCTTTAGATTTCTTTGTGTTTATTTTAACTCCACATTTCTTGCTTGCTGCATAAAGATAATTTATTATCCTCTTCTCTGTAGCTGCTAGATACTCGAGAAATGCAGTGTCATGTGCAAGCTGCATAGGTACTTCTCATTTTTTTTCTGTAATCTTACTGTGGTACAGCTTTCTGAAAACTTCCACCAAGCATGCATAGAAAAAGGGGTTGAATAGAGTTGCACTAGCAAATATCCTTTTTTTTTTTTCTCTTGTTCTTAAGAAATAATTTCCTGATTCTGTCTGGTAATTGTTACTATGGGGAGATAAGCACTACGTTAGCCCCAAATCGGTAAGCTTCATGTGGCAATCATTTGGTGGAATTTCATGGCCTATGGTATACAGGCCAGATTAGATGATTCTTCTGTCATTAAAATATATTAATCTGTAAATTTCTGTTTCTTGCTTGTTTTTTTTAATGCTTCCTAACATTTCCAATGAGTAAGAGCCTTCTCATCTATCAAATGCCCAAAGCTGAGGTAAATTATTCTGCATGGCTTTGGATACTTTTATTTCACTTCAGGTTCCATCTTACAGATGTTGTGTCTCTAAGGCTCTCAGTAGGTTAGGAATTATCGGTGCCTAGGGATGACAGGTTGAGCATTTGATATCCTTTATAACTGGATATCTTACAGGAGTAAGCTATTTTGTAACTTGTAGGGAATTTTTTTTCTATGTGTGTGTGTATACATTATGCTGATAGAAACAGTAGATTTATATTGATATATTTAGGAATATATTACATTTGTTTGTAACCCCCCCCCTCTGTAGCCCCTGCTGTAAGCTTTCTCCTGNCTGCTGTAAGCTTTCTCCTGCCACCCAGGGTTTCTCAGACTGTGTTCCTGAACCCACAACTCAGTTGTGATGCAGCACAGCTGCATAACTTCCACCCAGACTGCTCAGAAAAAGCTGTGAGAAAGTCTGTACAGAGATAAGGAAGGTAAAATTACAGGCAGAAGTAGGATTGTTGAGATAGGATTAGAAGTAGCTAGAGGATTCAAGAGGAAAAACATCCATGTGGAAAGGCTTGAAAAAGTAAAGGAAAAAAATTAGGGAGGCTGGTCTTGCTAGTCAGGGTTGCTTAGTCGCAAACCAACAGCTTATCAGGTCAAACGGTCAGTGCCATCAAGAGTGGATGGACAAAGATAACCCAGTGATACTGAGGACCTGCCTCAAGGAACTGCCCTCCCCTGCTTGTGACCACCTAGCCAGTAAAAGCTTTTTTAAGGGGTGGGGAGCACATCTATGCTTAGCCTTACAACTGGTTAAATATTACCTACCTGCTTCTCTCTGTTCGCCATTAAATAACTGCCTTGTGCTTTGAAGATGTTTTTTCATCTTGCTTGCAGAATCCCTTGTACCAGTGTAAAGATGCTGGAACAAGTGAACTCAGGAGAGGATCAGTAATACTTTCCTTAAATACAAAGTTCAAAACTCCCAAGTATTTTGCAAAAATTACTTTTTTTTTTTTTTTAATGTTAACTAGCATTTTTTAAGTCTTCATTGTAATTTTCCCTATTGTCACATTCTTAATAAATGTGATTGTCCCTGCTTCTATAGTGTGTGTTGTATCACCCACTATTTTGAGGTTGGTTTTAATTATTTGCCTTTTTTCTTTAGGAATTCCTGCAATGTACTATAGTGAAAGCTTTAAGTACAAGTAAGTTTAACACATAGATTTGCAACATCCTCATGTGTAAGCTGAAATCTTCAGAAAAACCTTTGTGTTATCACTGGAAAAGGTGTTTGGACTACAGGGCTAGATCCTGGCAGATGACAGATATCTTTCTCACTGCTTGACAAGCACAAGCCCAACTTAAAGTTGCCTTAATCAAACGGAAGGGAGAAAAGAGAGGACCTGCCAGTGAAAGAAAACTATTAGAAATCCAGCCTGCCTGACAGTTATAGGTGCTTCTAAAGACCCCTTTATTATAGGTTAGCAGAAATTAAAGCTTCAAGATCACTAAGAAAGCCTTCGTAGGAGGGCTGAAGAAGGGAGTTTTGGATTCATCCTGTGTTGCATTTCAGCACAAAACACTTGGAGAGACCAACCAGTGGCTGCAATTAGATGTAAGAATCACTGATCACTTGTAAGGAGAGCAACCTCTTCTCTTCAGAACTGGCTTATGAAAACTATTTTCTAATGAGTGATCTGTACAGAAATTTTGAAGGCTGGAAGCTTACTGAGGGAAACAAAGAAACATAAGGGGCAGATCCTGAAATAGGCCTGTAAGTCAGATTTTCTTTCCAAGTTCTTCCAAAGATTTTCTTCCAAATTTGTTGGGGGAGGATATGGGGAAAGACCTCCTGAGCATATTTAGTAGATATTAGGATAAATTGTAAAATGATAGAATCATTAAGGTTGGAAAAGATTTCTAAGATCATCAGGTCCAACCATCAACCCAGCACTAGCATGACCACATCTCCTGAAGTGCCACATCTACACATTTTTTGAACACCTGCAGAGATGGTGACTCCATCACCCTGGGTAGCCTGTTCCTGTACTTTACCACTCTTTCAGCAATGAAATTTTCCTCAATATCCAATATAAACCTCCCCTGGCACAAGCTGAGGCAACAGCCTCGCTTGTCCTATCACTTGTTACTTGGGAGAAGAGACCAACACCCACCTCTCTACAACCTCCTTTCAGGTAGTTGTAGAGAGCAATAAGGTCTCCCCTCAGCCTTCTCTTCTCCAGACTAAACAGTCCCAGTTCCCAGTTCAAAACAGCATTGTTAAATGAAAATAATATGAAGACTGATGGAAAGGGACTGTTGTAATCATTTATAAAGATAGACTTCCACAGCTGTCAGCGTAAAGACAAGCCAAATAAAGCCAAGAGCTTCTCTCATAATACTAGAAGGAAAATTGCAACCACAGAAATAAGACATACTTGCATGGGTACATGGGTTATTAGTTTCTGATTAAATTTCATTGTTGAATCAGAAGCTCTATTGCTTGCTAATGAAGGATCATTTTTAGCAAGCATTTTCATTATTATATATAATATGTATTATAGCAGCATTTTTGTTAATGCTGAGTACTAAGAAGTCATGAAAGGATTTAGAATACTACTATTTTAGAAGCATTGGGTTCTCTGCATTTGCTTTAGTGTTCAAGTTTTAAAAAATTTCTTCCTCTAACCCCAAGTGCGAAGAACTCATCTCCATCAAAATTTTATTTAATTTCTTCAGCCAAGAAGTTTAGGAACTTTAGGAAAAACACCAAATATCGATGAGTCAAACAAAAATGGAACAGCTGACAAGGGTGATATTTCCTTAAATCTTGTACATTTGAAGAGCAAAATACCCTGAAGGAGTTAGAGTTTAAATAAGTGGAACAACCAAATGGTTGAAGAAAGGAAGATACTCTACAGTGTCTCAGCTGCAGATTCCTGACAGACACCCAGGGAGACTTTATAAAATAAAACACAAAAATCAGTTGTTTTGCAGTTTGGAGGATGAGAGTTTGCAGCAGACTTCAGTTCATACATAAAACAAATATTTCTCACTGATAAACTTTGCCCTCTGGGAAAGACTAAATCCCTTTCTGAATGTGGTAAGTAGGAATATATTGCCCATCAACTCCAGAGTAAGAATGGGATTCTTAGGTTGTTGAAGTTAAGAGAAAGATGGTTGCAAGATTTTTTTTTTAAATCAACTCATTTCTGTGGATGGTCTAAATAAGATTGCACCTTATGTTAGCCACCTCTTTTATCAGTTTTCACTTGACTCTTCTGATGAGACAAGGCAATCAATCCTACATAAAAATAAAGAAGTCCAGTTCATAATCCAAAGAGAAAGAGAGAGATATGAAAAAAAGGAAGAGGTTAAAACCATTAATTGCTGGGTTTTTTACAAGCAGACAAAATAAATAGAAGTTTTCCCACCTCAATGGTTAAATCTATACCCTAACTACAGCCTTTCTTCACTTGAGAAGCAAAAGGAACATGAGCAGTTCTGACGATTACTTTCTTTGAGCCAGTCAAATGAAAATAATGCCTTTTATTTGAGGCTGACTTGGTATTTGCCTGATGAGCTAAGATGTTGCATTTGATTTTGTCCCTTAGGGAACTTCTGTACCAACAGCATCCTTTTTATTTTTCTATTTTACTTTTTTTTTTTTTTACTTGATATTCTAGGCTTTTACAACTTGTTCAAAATAGAACTGATAAATCACAATTTCCAGAAATGGAAAAGCATAGGTAGATAATGAGATACGTATACATATAGAAACTAATTTGCAGAAGAAATGAAACTCTGCTACTTTAGAATATGATCATTTTACCACACATTTTCATACGTATCATAAACTATCTTCAGAATTACAGTGTATTTTGACAGGTACAAAAATGCCTTTAGGAAAAGTTTCTAAATGTTTTCTCAGATTTTTTTTTTTTTCCACATACAACATGGCCACTTAGTGTTATAAATTCGGATTCACCATCATTTCTCTAACACATGATAGTGAATTCCACTCCCAATGCCTATGAAGGTGGAACCTTTTTCTGCACTATACTGAGCCAGTAAATGACAGTGTATGACATTCCTATACATTGCCTTTTTCTATCTGTACTTTTAAACCAAGATGAAAAAAATAAGCTAATAATAATAATAATAATAAAAGGTAGATTGCTATCTGTCCCAAAGATGCTCTGGGGAAGTTTTCTGTGTGAATAAGATTTGGTACCTTTTAGGTACTCCTGACTTTATAAAAGATTTCTACTACTATCTTTCCTAAGTACTTTATTTTGTTCCCTCAGGTATTTCCATTAAAGAATTAAAGAGCTTTGGGTCCACTGCATTCATATTATCTCTGAACTACTCCATGCAGCTAGAGAAATGGCTGGAGAATTATCTCCCAGAGGATCTTTCCAATACAAATGACTTCCCATTGACATCAGAAGTCTGTACAGCAATGCTCCAATGGAGCACCTGCAGGGGTAGTACAAGCCAAAATAAATCTGCCTAGCTTTTGGGGGATCTCTGAGCCAGAAAAAGAGAAGGGTAACTTTGTAGGTGCCTCTGCTGCCTGGTCAGGGTATGTGTGTGGGTTTAGACATACTTCAGTACTTTGCAGAATGTATGCTGGCCCTGATGCTGTCTCAGAGAAGCATCAAAAGAGGCTCTAAAGGCAGTCAGAGGTGGAAGGACATCCACCCCCTAACTCCCCACAAGGTCCAGACTACGGAAATGAGTGCCTAGTTTCAATCCCGTTTTTACTTTCAGTCTTCTGATTACGCCATGAAATGTTTCAGTCCCCTAATTTTCTTTCAATGCAGAAAGGTTTTAGATGGTTGACGTTCCAGAAATTAAGTCTCTGTGCAGATGTCTTGGATTCCACCTCTCCTTTAAAAATACTGCATCTGTGACAGAAAATTCCCCATGAGTCAAACCCTGTTGTCAGAGGTTAATGGTGGGATAGTCAATTGACTAAAATAAGTGCATTTGTTCATTGGGCTTTACGAGAGCTTGCTTTCACATTTTACTTGTTGACCATGTTGTTGCTTCAGGGCCCCATAACAACCTGTGCCAATAGTTAAAACTATATTTTTCCATCCATTCTTCATTCTGCTCAAAATTACTGGTCTTTCAATTGTAAACAAAGGGTGATGTATCACTGTGGCTAAAAGGAGTGGAATTAGCCCATCGTAAATTCAAGGTAATCTGTTTTTCCATTACTAGCTTTGCTTCAACAGCTAATGAAGGTAGGAACCAGTACATTAGGGAATTATTGTAAGGTGACATTTTAATGAGAACATAACTTTGGAGGAACAAAAAGAGGATATGCAGCCACAAACCCCACTAGGATGTTGAAGGCTGGCCTTACTTTCTTTCATCTGAGGCAAATAACTGCCAGAATGGTTTTATTTAAACGTATCTCAAACTGTCTGTACTTCCCATGTGCAAAGAGCAGGGCAGCCCAATTCATTAAACAGAGAGAAGCAGATGCCCTCTTTCAGGCCAGGCATGGTTGTTAACCAGTATTTTGAGCCTTGAGAAAAACACTCTTTACTTGAGTACGATTTTTCTTATGACCATTTAATTATAAATGATTCATTAGGAACTTTTCTGAGCTTGAGTGAAAAAAAATCTGTTTATGCATCTAAATTCAAATGTACATAGATATGTGTTGTTCCTACTTAGAAGTGTGTGCTATGTGCATAAACTTATGTCCTTAATCCACTTGCTATGTCTTATTTATTGTGCAATTGGATTTTCCTTCAGTTTGTGACATTAAACACCACATTGCTTAAATAAAATGTCTATATTTCTTTGTTTCTAGCCATTATTTTGGCAGTGTCCTTCTTCATATTGTGTGCTTGTGGAAGCATTCTACAATTCATGCTATTTCCAGACAGCAGTTACCTTCTGCTGTCAAAACCCACTACATTTCTGTAATTAATCTCTATTATAAAAGCACATGCAGGGTTCTGGGAGAATAGTTAAAAAAAGAAAAGAGTACTTAAAGAGAGGAGCTTTGGTTGCTCCAGAGCAGTATAAAACAGATGGTGGGGCAGTATCCCCAAAGAAGGTGTGACTCTGTCTGTTGTGTGCCTTGAGGGACAGGGGACATCACTATGAACCTGGAGGGGATGGTGCTGTATGCTGTTCAGTTTCTACAACCACCAGTGGGCTTGGTCAGCAGTGTCCTGCTGGAGCTGGGAAGCGGAAGCATCACCATTTCCATCCCAAACCAAGGGTTTCTAATTTCCAAATTCAAGGGCTAAAAGGTAAGTTTAAAATATTGATCAAAACCTGAACGTTGCTGCATTTTTATGTGTGAGGGCTACTGGTTAGTGAAATCTGGAAACCCGCTCAGCCTGGCACTGAAGCCCCATCATGCCACCCTCAGTCCAGTGAGACCTCCTGTGCTGACACATGGTAAACCTGATTAATCCAGGATGCCGGCTGCTTTCCACCAACAGACAAGCAGAAAGCAGATGCTGTGGGGCCATGGGCCTTGCTTCATGAGCACAGGCTGGGATAACTGCATGAGGTGTGAGACAGTGACCAATCCAGCTCTGTGCGGCGCTTGGTCTGCTAATACAATGTGATTGCTTGTAACATCAGCTGACCAGGCTCAATAACCCATGAGGTCCCTTTGAGCTCTATGCAAACATGCTTATTATGGTTGTGCTTTTGAACAAGGAGATAAGTTTATTTTGTTTCAAGGGGATAAAGGCTCAGATACGTTCCAAGAGCACTTTGTTGACACGTAGCATTGCTCCATGAAACAACGTGTCCAGAGAAGGGCAACTGTGTCCATAGAAGGACAATGAAGCTGTTGAAGAGCCTGGAAAACAAGTCTTACAAGGAGTGGTTCAGGGATTATTTAGTCTGAAGAAGAGCAGGCTCAGGGGAAACCTTATAGCTCTCTATAACTACCTTAAAGGAGGTTGTAGAGAGGTGAGTGCTAGTCTCTTCTCACAAGTAACAAGTGGCAGGACAATAGGAAATGGCCTCAAGTTGCACCAGGGGAGGTTTGGGTTGGATATTAGGAAAAATTTTTTCACTGAAAGGTTTGTCAAGCATTGGAACAGGCTGCCCGGGGAAGTGTTTGAATCACCATTCCTGGATGTGTTTAAAAGCCATGTAGATGTGGTGCTGAGGGACATGGTTTAGCAGGGGAGTTGGTAGAGTAGGGTTATGGTTGGATTGGATGATCTTAAAGATCTTTTCCAACATAAATGATTCTATGGTTCTATCAATATATTTTTCCTCATGCCCAGCTCTGGAATATCCAGCCTTGGTGCAGACATGAGGTTGGAGTTTCAAGCATAAGCCTCTGAAGTGGATGGTTATATCTAAGTGGTGGTAGTCTTGAGACCCAGCCCAGTGACCCTGCATGCAGTAGAGAGATTTCTGCTGAGTTTAGAAAATGGGATGTCCCTTTCAATTATGCTTTCAGTAGTTGCTGTGCTTGAGCAGGCATAATTAGGCCAGGATCTCTGTGATAAACTGGGCCTAAATCAGCAAAAGCATTTAAAAATGTGTGATACATATGTTTGCTTCTGAATGAAAGCTAGAACAGAAAAAAATTAGTAACCTGCAGTGCTGAAAATTAAGTTTAGAAAGGCCTGTTGACTTAAATGTATCTTATTTTAAACAACAATGTTAGTCTTAAGGTTTCCAATTATAAGAAAGAACAACAAGTGCAAATGTCTTTGTGAACATTATATTCAAATGTGAATAATTGAGGAAATGAGAACATTCTGTTCCTTGCTGGAGCTGCGCAAGCTTTATAATATTTGCACAAATTTAGATAACATAGCAAACGGAATGCAGCTCACATTGCAGTTAGCAAGAAGCATTATTTTCAAAATCAAAAGGGCAATTATGAATGAAGAAAAGAATAAAATTACACAGTGCCATTTTATTGTAGTATCAAAATAGAATCAACGAAGCAAAGTCAGAATTTAAAAGAAATCTGGATAGCTGTTATTTAGGTTGGCTGGATATTTGTAAGGGTGCCTGACAGAAATGGAGTTCCAGAAATCCTCTTGAAAATGTTATTTGCAAAGTGCAGTTCCCTGTACTGAGATTTGTACTATGAGTTTTGCATATAAAAAGACACTCTCTAAATTGATATGAACTTCTATGCCTTTCCAAATAATCACCCAGCAAGGAATAATAAAAGTAAAAGCTGGAAAAGTCCTACTCAGCCTTCTAGTCTAGGTCACTTGTCAGAGTATGATTATTTATTACTGCATAGTCTCTGGTGAATTCTTCAGCCTAGTTTTGAATTCTCAAGTGATGGTACTCACACCATTTTCCTTGTAAGATAGCCTCAGAGTTCAGGTTTGCTACAGAGCAAGGAAATGTCAGTAGTTGTCTGATTTGTCATGTAATGACAAAGGTTCCAAGATACCCTATTTTGGAATACAAATGCTCCATCATTGTAACTCCAAAATGTCAAGAGATTTAAAAAATAATCTTTAGAGGACCCATCATTTTCTCAGCACACTTTAATTCAGTGACCCTGCCATGCATATGCCCTGTTTAATTCACCACCAGAGCTGTAGGTGGGAAGAAAAGACTGTCCTTTCTCTGGGGCACAGGGGTAAATGTGATCCTTCAATGCACAGCAAGGCTCAATGCCTTTCTAACACAGGCAAATTCTGCTAACAGATGTGCTGGGCCTCTGACAGTTTGTTAGATCTTCCTTGCAGCCACTTTGGTTTCTGACAATCTCTGTGCTATGAAGTTATGGGAGGAAATTGAACCCTGCAGCTGACTTTGAACAGAGGACCAGCGACTGTGCTGCTGTGGCTGGGGGAGCTGAGGATGAGGAAGGTTGTGCTGCTCTACAGCTCTGGCAAGAGAAACAATTTCAAATTTAATTTTAATTTGTAGCATGCTGGTATAACTGGGAGGATCCTTGTGTAGTTTTGGAATTCCTTTTTGGAGAGTGCTTCAAGTGCAGGGACTCAGCCATGAGATCCGTTATGTGAAATTTCACACTCTGTAAGAAGGTACAGAACAAAATAAGTTGTGGCTGTGAAAGCCAGCCCCTGACCATAGATAAACTAGGGAAAACCAAATCAGGAAAGCCAAACTGACAAAGTTGACCTTGTGGAACCCACCTCTCTCAGAAGCCTTAACAAGGAGGCTAATGTCTGCCATAATGAAAGGGTTTAAAAATACAGCTAACATCTGGAATACAAGAGAAGAATGAGAGTGTTGGTTTTTTTGAGGTACTGGAGATTTCTCTTGGCCATAAGACCAGCTAAGGTTAAAGAAAGCTGTTCTGAGCTTAAAACAAGACCTGCAACAGCCTGACTGATTCTAGTCTCTGAGTGAAATAAAAGCCAGGTTCCAAAGGGAGATTGTAGCTGCACTCAGAAGTGTTTAACAATTTGTTGTCTCCAGGATGAAAAAGTTCTGTAAGACATCAGAACACTGTACACCAAACAAAAGCATTAAAGAAATTCTCCAAATACACACATTCTTACATATGCAAATAAGAAACAAAATGTGGAAAAATAGAATTAATAAATGACTGCTCAAAGCTTAGGTTAAATTTTATTTGGCTGTTCATGAAGAGCAGTGAAGTGATGTTTCACAAAGATATGGTAATCCTTGGCTTAAAAAAGTTAAGAAGTAGTATCCAAAGCAGCACTTCTCCCTGGTGTGTCTCATCATTCAGTTTCTAAGAAAAACTTATGAAGCTTGAAATGTCTTTTTCCTTTTCTCTTTCCTGACCAATATAGCAGCTACCTACTATAAGAAAACAGGAAAAAATTCTTTATAGATTGCAGTGAAGCACTGACTAAAATAAAACTGAGGACCACAGTGGTGACCAAAGAGCATTCAAGAATGATCAGACAACTGAGGCAAAGAACAGCATCCAGTTCTGCTCCTGTTTTCACTTTGATCTGCATATCACTTGCAGTAATATGGCTAGTGATAATCTTGAAAACTTCGTATAACAGCTGTGTTGGGATACTCATGCTGCCTAGATATTCCCCCAAGGCCAAGGAAAGACGTAGTCTTGCAATGCTACTGCTCAGACCATGCAGGAAGTCACAGCCCAATGGATGACCCTCCTGGACAGAGGGGATGCTCGATGTCTGTGTGACTGTCATTGCAACAAGGGTTGAGAATTTCAAACTTGAAAATGTAAAGCTATAAAAAAGCGCTGCAAGAAAGGATTCTTTACCTTCAGCTTTGTCCTGTCGCCAGCTGCTGGTACTGTATTTCTGCTCTACCTCTGCATGCTTCAGGCATCTCTCTAATGTTGGGAGGGGCTGTTTTAATTTAAGTCCCTGTCTCTTACTGAGAAAGTTTCATGTGCTGATCTAAGCACTTTGAAACTCTGTTCTTATTATCTAAAGGGGAAGCTAACTGAGCTCAAAGTACATTTGGTCTGCATGAAAAAAGAGAAAATGAGAATTGTGAAGAGAAGATGTTCTTGCTACTTATATAATAGTTGCCATCTTGGACTAAAGCAACTCTGCAAAATTTTCCCAAACAAAATGTAGTGTCATTTCATATCAGTACTTACCTCTCCCTGTGGCTTGAGGGGAGTTAGAGAAAAACTTTGAATATTTGCTTCATTCTCAGCCTTTCAGCTGATGCATAGCACTGTGAAACTATCTGACAAGACAAGTTATTGTGTCACTCAGTTAATGGCAAGGATATGTTAATTTTTTACCTGTGTTGAATTGCATTACTTACCTGAATATGAAGATGAAAAAGTGGTAGGGGGTAATACAATCAATAGTATCAATAAAATTCCACTGACATAATCACTCCATGCAAGAAATTCTCCTGAAGCAAAGCTCTGTGGCAGAACCTATATCTGCATTGCTAAGTAGTGCAACCCAAGAGGAATGCATTTGCAAAGCAAAGCAGTTGAGGCTGTCTTACTCTGGCTTAGCTCTAACCTTTCTGCTTGGACTGAACACTTAGGAGTGGCTGGAGTGCCTTCGATGCTCTTCTGAAATCCACCTCCCAGTTTAGCTCCACTGGGAGGAACCCAGCTTGTGCATAGTGACTTGACTCCTCTCCACGATGTCAGCTGAAGCACTGCAAGTGAGTACAACTGGGAGACTTCTTTCAAAACTGCACACCTGCTACAGATGCATCTATTATAGATGCAGCCCTTGTAGTGTGATCTAAAAAAACCTCTGCAACTCAATTGATTTGAATGACTGGACACAGGTGAACTTAGTCAACTAATTGCAAGTGTTTGCTCTGTTTATGAGTGGTTTGTTTGTTGTTGTTTTTTGTTTGGTTTTGTTTGGGTTTTTTTCCCCTTTAAAAGCTTCTAGAATGAATAACTAAAGCAAGATAATTCTGTGAGATAAACTACTGTGGTACGAACAAGGAATTCATCTTCAGGCAAGAGATGTATTACTGTTTGCATATTTGCAATGGAGTGAGAAGAGATTTGTTTCACTGCATCTATTGGTGATCGAGTGGTTTGGTTCAGAGAATCTCTTTGAGCAAAAATGATGCCCAGTGAACTATGAGATGAGACTGGTTAATGAATAAGTGCCTATATTTTCTACTTCACCTTCTTTCCTTATTGTTCAGAAAAATGAGGATGGGGTACCAGGACTTACAATTGCATACATGGGTTATTGTTATTGGGCCAATCTTCTTGCATAGTTCTGTAAATTCAGAAATGGTTCTGAGTTACTTTTCAGACTGAAGAAGTTAGTGTTTGTTATGCTGCTGCCCATTCTGATATTTTTGGCCATCTGAATCATGTAACTATAGGCAGGATAGAAAGATCCAGACTGAAATTAGCATTGTGGATGCAACAGATGGTTATGGGAACATTGAGTGAACTCCCATTTGTTGCTGACTGCAAAAAGGAAATCTGTCAACAACAGCAGACTCTGTTCACCTCTCCCAAGTCTGAAGACCACTTGGAGACTAATTTCAACCTGGACAGGTTAATTTGAACAGATGAGACACCCCTCAGCAAGTGAATCTGCACAAAAATAGCCACTCTTCAAGATGCAAGGTCCAGATTATACATATTTTAAAGATTCAGGGGTTTAAAGTGATGTTACCTAAATGAGGCTATATAGCCCTTATGTATTTGTACACAGATAGAGATCTGGAGACACTGATGCTGGCTGCTTTTAAGTTGCTTCTGAAGAGTTTAATAACAAATCCTGTTAGAGTTGCATGCTGCTGCTGAACTGTTGCTGACGAACATTTCTTCTATAAAGTCTGGGCCAGGATGTGGAAGTGAGTGAGCATATGTTACTGTACAACAAATCTTGGGGAACAGTGGAGTTTGGGTCTCCTTCCACTCCACATGACTGTGTAGCTCTACACAAGAGTTTGGAATCTGGATGGTCACTCAGTTAAATTCAACAGCCTTCTAATGTGTTTATATTCAAACTCTGGTTGATCTCCTTTGAATAATTCCCTACTTCTTGAAAAATGAAACTATTACAAATTCCTAACCACCACCACAAACATACATAATTATAGTTTTTAACACACACTTGCATACACACCTATGCCTTGGGTTATTTGTAACTGCTGATAAAAAACATCTGATTTTAACAAATCATTTAGAATCCACCCCCAAAATGACAGCTATTTAGTCTTCCTATCACAAAAACTACTGGCTGAATCAGCTCAATGCAACAGTCTCAACAAATATGCAGAACATTTTAAGCATAGATTGGGAAATACAGTCAGCCCTGAGGTGATGGTGTCAGATCATGACCAAGGCAGCATGTGTTAATAAGGAGCTGGAAGTTCATAGATTTTGCATCTTAAAGTTAGGAAAGAAGGCATGGTGTGGTAGTAAAACACAGTTTTTGACTCATGCTTTTCTGAAACAAAATATATGCATATGTTGTTTGAAAATGGAGTTGCTATGGTAATTCGTTATTTACCAGAGAGTAGTAATTGAACAAATTTTTTTCCTAACTGGATTATGAACAAGTCACACCTGTTTCTGAGTGGGTTTAAATTACTCACCCTTCTTTTCTATGCCAAACTTTTCATGTTCAATTGCTTTGCTATTTCAGATTCCACACACTCACTGATGACTGATGCCACTTCTCATTTGCAAAAGTCATTTTTTCTAGCTGAGATATTAAAGGATAAAAAACCACTTTTTTTTTTTAAAATTTAGACCCTTTACCTATAAATTGATAAAACCAGTACATTGATCATGTCTTTATATAAAATGTATAGATCTAGGTGTATGTATATACATATATGTATTTCATTGAATGTCAGGTAAGCACTAGTATTTATTAGATTGCAGAGACTTAATATTCATCAGTTTCACCCCTGCTCATGCCAAAAGAATTCTCTGAACAGATGAGAAATTGGATCCATAGATGAGAGTGTATAAAAAGAAATTGTTTCCAAAATGAATTGATTTTCAACTTCGCACAGTGTGACATGGAATAAGCCAGATAAAGAAAAACACATAGAGATAAATGTCATACCTACTGAATTATAGCAGCTTGGAAGCTTCCTTTGCCATTTAGCTCATATGCAAATTTCAGGTGTGCTTTTTTTTCTTTTGTTAAGCCCCCCCACAACAATAAGTTACACAGTGAAAAACCAGCTTTCTTTGTAGCAAATCTTCTAGTAAGCATCCATTAGTATCACTTGACAAACCCCTGCCAGGAGGGAGGAATGGGATCAGCAAATCATGGGCATATTATGATTTGATCCTACCATAAATTCAATTAGATCAAAGCTTACTAGCTCCAAATGTCCATTTTTAATTTTATAGTGATGCCTCAGGGCAAAGAAATGGGTGCCATGGTAGACATGTTCTATGATGATAACTGAGACATTTAAGACTCAAAATATTCCTTATTTTTAGGGCTATAATGTCAACTTTAAGGATTTTTAATTAACACCTTCTGTATGCATTAAATATGCTCCTTTCAGCCAACAAAGATTTTTTTTTTCCCCTCTCAAATTCTGTGAAAAGAGTTTTGCTTCAGGTCTTCTATCACTATCAAGAAATAATAGCAACCACCCCATTAAAAATAAATTACCCGACAAAATGAAAGATTTGCTTGGCTGAGAACATGAGAGAATGCATACAGCTGTGGGTTAGCTCTTACTTACTATTAATTATATAGCTGTATTCTTCGGAGGAGGAAACAAGATGTTTTAGTTGAGATGATGGGGAATTGTAGGGGCCTGAAGGTTATGGTGAGGGGGTGGATAGACGTAGAACTCTCTCCAGAGACAATATGAGCAACTTCAATCCTATGCATTTGAATGTCAAACACATCCCAGACAAATGTTGTATCTGCACATACAGAAATCGATACTCCTGACTAGCAAGTTCCTGGGTTTGTCACAGATTTATGTGTGGTTGATGTGTTGTTCCCCTCCCAATCTGTAGGCCTGAGCTGCAGAGCTAACCACTGTGTAGACCATCACTGGGTTACCATGAAGCTCCTCTTTCAGGTAAGGATGTGCTGAGGAGCAGTTTTACTACAGCCCTATCCTATTTTTTTCTTGGTGGATTAGAGAACTACGTAAACAAAACCATCGTTTGTTTGCATACAAAAATGCTCTGGTACACAGGACATTAAATTGCCAAGAGGTTATCATCCTCTGGAGAATGTGCCAGGTTCTCCAAGGAGAGGCAATTTCCTCTGTAAGCACTCAAGAAAGATTCGGTGATTGCCAAGAAAAAAACCCCTAAATCATTCTTACTTGTCTCCACCTCTGATTTCCCAGCTTCCCCTACTCTTTCTTTCACAAATGATTGTAGTGGGTCTGTCT
>VYZX01013503.1:0-10486 GCA_013401335.1 Brachypteracias leptosomus
GACAGACCCACTACAATAAACCTTTGCAAAGTTCTATATTGTGTCTGCTAAAATTTACTTTGCTTTAATTAACTGTAGTTCCTTTTTTTAAAATCTAAAAATGTATAGAGTACTCCAGTTATTTTGAAGTAGCTAAATTTCACTAGAAAATGAGTAAACTGTAACATCACATAGGCAACAATAAGTTGTTTTTTCTAAAAGCAGGAAGGGAAGGTGAAATTAAAAACTTCAAAATAACTCTGATATTTCTACAGCTTAAATGTAAAAAAGAAGCACTTTAACAGCAAAAGTCCTGTGCAAGTGCAACCCAGAAGGACAACCATACCCTGGGCTGCATCAAAAGCAGTGTGGCCAGCAGGTTGAGGGAGGTGATTCTCCTCCTCTACTCTCACTCTTGTGGGATCCCACCTGGAGTACTGCATCCAGCTCTAGAGCTCCCAACACAAGAAGGACATGGAACTGTTGGAAAAGATCTAGAGGAGGGCCACGGAGATGATCGGAGGGCTGGAGCACCTCTCCTATGAAGACAGGCTGAGTGAGTTGGGGTTGTTCAACCTGGAGAAGAGAAGGCTCCAGGGAGACCTTATTGTGGCCTTTCAGTATCTGAAGGGGACCTAAAAGAAAGCTGGGGAAGGACTTTTTACAAGGGCTTGTAGTGATAGGATGGGGGGTAATGGCTTTAAACTGGAAGATGGTAAATTTAGACTAGAAATTAGGAAGAAGTTCTTCACTCTGAGGGTGGTGAGACACTGGAACAGATTGCCCAGTCAAGTTGGGAATGCTCCACCACTGGATGTGTTCAAAACCAGCTTGGGACTTTGAGCAACCTGGTCTAGTGGAAGATGTCCCTGTCCATGGCAGAGGGGTTGGAAGAGATGATCTTTAAGGTGCCTTCCAACCCAAACTATTCTATGATTCTTACACAATGCCAACTTCAATGGAAATACTTCAAGCGAGTGTAAATGTTAGCTTAATTAAATGTCAGAACAAGCTATATAGCTGAATATACACCAAGCCAGAGGTTAGTTATATCACCTACATTTTTAGGAGCACACTACGATGGGCCAAGCTGTGAATTTCTTATTTCTATTGGCAAGAAGTTACCTGTGCAAGTGCCTGTGAAATAACGTGTTTGTGGAATGGGGCATTAGTTACCATAAGGATAGCAGAACCGCAGCCTATGAAAACAGCGATGAACCTGTCTCAGAAGTGTCTTCAGGGACTTTCCAACTGAGCGTGTCATGTAGTCAAGACATTCCTGGAATTTTATTAAGTGTGCTTACTTTCTTTTTGGTAATGCAAAGAAAAGGAAAACAACCAATTTTAGGAAACATACTTAAAAATATCTGATTTACTATGTGCAAATTAGAATCATAGAATCACTAAGTTTGGAAAAGGCCTCTAAGATCATCAAGTCCAACTGTTAACCCAACACTACCACGACCAGTAAACCATGTCCTGAAATTCTACAGAGCTTTTTTAAATACATCCTTTGCTCAAGTGTCTCTATACTGAATTTCTTAATATTTAAAGAGCAAAGGCATCTGGCTCAAGGTTCAAGCAAATACTGCTGGCATTCCTGGAATGAAAAGTTTAACCTCCTTTGTTGACCACTTTTTTAATACTATAAATATATTTTCATGGTAAATCCAGCACCGAGGACAGGGACTTAAAACGGTTTGTTCCTTTATTAGAAATACATATCCACACCACAATAAACACAATTTAGAACAGAACAATAATAACAAAGTATGAATGAATACTAATCACAATATAATTACAAGGGAACCACTAATCTATAGCTAAGGCTGGACTGGTGAGAACTGAGCTGAAAGTGGAGTAGAAACCAACAAGGGAAGACAGCCTGATACTCTGGAGCAGATAGGAAAAAATGTTATGGTTGATTAAGTTCCAGTCTGCTGGGAAGGGGCAGGATTTTGAAACTGTGTTCTTTGGAGACCATCTCCAAGGAACATGCTTCTGGCCAGCAAGAGCACAGTTAAAAACTACATTGTATCTGCTGGACCCCAGAGCAATTATATGGCACATTCGTATACACACACATATATATATAAAACACTGCCACTGGTAATTTGGTCAAAAGTTTTCTTGTCTGTGCCATATAATTTCATGTAGCTTGTGTAGCGCACAGAACATGTAATAAAGTTGCCTCAATAGCAAAGGTTATTTCACAAAGCTGTCTTCAGAATCAGATGGCAAACAGCGCTGTGTCGTAACTGTATGATACATCTGCCAGGTACTGGTGCGGTACAGTCCCATTATTGGATGGCAGCAGATTGTAGGACCTCGGAGGTCAGCTTGCTGCTGGTGAAGAAACCCTCATTGCATGTTCCAGGGGTAAGGTTGCTCCACCTGTACAGCTCAGGGCGACATCATCAGGGGACACAGACGTGTGACCATTTCCCGGGGGAGACTCACACCCGCGCCAGATCCCAGCGCAGATCTGCCAACGTGTATCAACCACCTCTAATTAACCTGCTTTCCATCACCAAGTTGCCCAGCCAAGAACTTGGGCGCCTGCGTGTACCGGCCCCACCTGGCGACACCTGCCACTGCGCCGTACGGAGTGCTCTGGACCCCTGTTTTGTGAGCATAGAAATTTTATTGCACGAAGTCGCTGTTGGAGAGGAGGCGCCGCGTTCCACCCGGCCCGGTGCGCAGGCAGGCAGAAGGCAAACGCTTCTCTCACACTCGAGCATCGGCTGCCCGGGCTCGGCCTTGCATACCCCGCCGCGTCCCGTGCGGGCTCCGCGGAGCTGACGAGCAGCTCGGCCCCGTTAACCTAGGCCGCAGAGTGGGCAGCGCAGGTACCAGGCCGCCTCTCCCGGCCCTCCCGCTCCGGGCGGAACGCGCCGCACGGGGCCGTGTTGCTCGGGGAAGGGTGCGCGGCGGCACCGGCGCCGGCCGGCGGCTGAGGGGCGGGCCGCCATGGCGGTGGACATCACCCTGCTCTTCAAGGCCAGCGTGAAGACGGTGAAGACCCGGAACAAGGCGCTGGGGGTGGCGGCGGGGGACAGCGCCAGGGACGAGCTGCTCAAGCGGAGCGCCGCTCGCTCCAAGAGCGACTTCACCGGCCGGGCCCGGGAGGTGGTGAGTGCAGGGACGGGGACGGGACGAGCGGCCACCGGGCCCGCCGTCAGCGGCTTCTCGTGGGCGCCGCCGCGGGCAGCCCCCCCCTCACCCCGCCTCGGAGAGTGCCGCCGCGTCCAGCTCTCCCCGAGGGCCCGGGGCGAGCGAGCGGTCCCCGGAGCCGCCCGCAAACGACCCGGGGCAGCTCTTTCCCACGCGGATGTGGTCTGGGAGGGCGGGAGCTCAGCGTGAGAGCCGGGAGCCCGGCGGCTGTTGTGGCGGCTGGGGAGGGCTCCGAGCCCGCCTGTCGCCTGCGCTCCCTCCGGCGGCTCCTCCCGGGCGGCCCCGCTGGCTCCGTTCCCCTCTTGCGAGGCCTGCGCGATGCTTCTAATCGTGGAGACCCGACCTTCCTTCAGCCTGCGCCGCGGCCGGGCACGCAGTACGGGAGTATTGCCTCGTGCCAGTGCCACGTAAGGGAACGTTTACATAGGAAGTATGAGCGTAAGCGTTTGTAATGTTGCTCTGGATATGCTGTCTTTAGTCTTGTTGTTTCCCCTGTCACATGGTATGGCTGTAAAGTGCCACTTCTATACAAATTATGTATACAGAGGCAATCAGAATATTATAGGACTTGAAAAGACAAGCACTGAGGAGTTAAGGAATTGCAGAGCTGAAGGCTGACCAGCATTAATCATAGACAGTTGTGCTGTAAAAACAAGTTCGTTGCAGATTATTTTTCTCCATACTGAGTAAAAGGCAGGGAGAAAAGTCTGATGCCAACGCAGGATTTGATAGCACATGTTTAGTAGTGTACTGGACAATATTTTGAAAAACTAAGAAAAAGATTGCTCTGCACCCTGTCAGAGGAGATGGGCTTACAGAATACACCTGCAAGCTTAGGACTCTACAAAGAATGCACAAGTAACCTTGTTCTGTCATTTTCTAATTTACGCAGGATTTAGCTTTCAAGTACAGATATTAATGTCACATTTCTGTATTCATTATACTTTTCCCAATTCAGAGAGAGAACTTATGTGTTTTATAGCACTTGATGTTTCATATTCAGTAGCTCAGTGATTGCTTTGAGGCCTTGACACCAGGAGGGTGTCAAGTTGGGCACCCTTTAAATGAACATATGATTATTTACCATTACGAAAAGTTGATTTAAGTAACTTTTCAACTGTGAATTCTGTGGTAGGGATCTATCTGATCAGACCAGTCTGTTAAACAACGTTCAAGATCTTTGTCCATTAGATCTGCCTTTTTTCCCCCACTGCATCTTTTGATTTTAGGTAAAGATATTCCATTCTGCAGTGTTAAGAGAGAACAGGCTTCTTCAGTCTTACCCCAGAGCAGGGCAGACTTTTTAATTTTTAACACAATTGTATGTGTGTAGATTCCTAGAATTCTAAAAAAGATTGAAATTTTAACACAGGGCCTCATGTTGACATTTATCTGCATCATCAAGACAGCTGCAACTTTTTTAAATATGCCATTCAGAACTCCAGCACTTGAGCTGATGCTGGGGGCAGGTTGTTACCCTCTAAGGGTTTAGCACTAGATGGTGTTTGAGTGCTTTACCGAAGCGTTTCACAGGTATTTGTGGTAGCAGAGGAAGCAAGAGGAAATCTGAGGTTTTTAGGTTCCATTCAAGTTATTCTTATAGCCACAGATTCCTTCCCAAGCTTTTTACTTTCTGCCCCATTACCCCCAGTACTTTATCTGCACCTAGGTTCCTCCTTCTCTGTTTCAGTGTACATATTCCAAATAATTTGTAGCCTCACACTAGGCTCACACCCACTTCTTCCCCACTCCTAGTCCATCCTTTCTCTTCCTTTCCTACTACTAATGCTCCCTTGCTTTTGCTTCCTCCTAGTTTTGGTTTTCTTTCATAAGTTGTGTTTGTGCTCAAGCCTAGCCTCACCTTCATCTTCTTCTCATTGCCCAGCCTGTGCAGAGATGGCGTGTTACAGTTACCTCCTTGGAGTTCTCTCTAAACTAGACCAGCACAAAGTCCTCGGTCGAAGATCTGCATTTGACATGTAAATATGGATATACTGAAATATTTAAGCAGAGTCTATGCACGGACCTACTCCTTTTAATGTTATATTCTGGGTGGGTTTGCTTAGCTTCTTGCAGGTAGAGCTGTGGTGCTCTATAAGCCTCTTGCTCTCCAAGCTACAGGAGTGGCAGCAAGCCCTGGTCCAAATATATGTCAGCACAGCTGGAGTGTAGGGCTTAGTGGCCACACAGCTGTAGGGTCAAAGCCCTCCTTATGGAGGTTTTTTATCACTTTATTAATATATTTGAGCACTTCACTCAACTGTATTAAATGATATAACTCTATCATACATAGTATATTTTCTTCTTTTGTCCCCCAAAGGACTGTGAGTTTTGCTGTAGGGTCTGAGGACTGTGGAAATGTTAATTCTTTTTTTTTTTTTTGTCTTCTTCATAGACAGACTAAGTGATGTTTAAGAAGGAAGATTGAAGGTGCTAGCATTTGGAGAAGAAGCTGGCAAATAGTTCCTTATTTTGTATTGAATTCAAATTTTCTTTCCTAAGAAAACTCCATCTGCACAGCAGGTTTATGGATTTATGGTAAAGTTTCATTGCACCCGGGAGATACAGTTATGAAGTCCTGGTTTACATTCTCAAACTTATTATGATTTTTTTAGGTGGATTGAAGTAGGCACAGAGGTTTGATGAAAGTTTTTCTGTTTGAGACTAAGTTGGTAACACAAGGACATTCTGGGTTATCTAAAACCATTGTAACATTAGTTGCAGAGACTGCTGGTGATGTTGTTAAACTGTGATCCCTTTGCCTATGGGTGCTCTTCTAAATCAACAGCTTCCCTTCCATGCAGTATCGTCCTTCAGGGACAAACTATCCCAGTGTGGGCTCTCTGTGAGGGCACAAGTTTTGCCAGAAAACCTGCTGCAGTGTGGACTTCTCTCTCCATGGGTCTACAGGTACTGCTAGGAACCTTCTCTGGCCTGAGCTTCCCACAGTGTCATAACCTCCTTCAAGCATCCACTTGCTTCAGCATGGGGCCCTCCACAGGCTGCAGGTAGATATCTGTTTCACTGAGGACCTCCATGAGCTGCAGAGAGAGAGCCTGCCTCACTTCGATCTTCTCCATGGGCTACAGGGATATTTCTCCTCGGGCACCTGGAGCACCTCCTCCCCCTCCTTCACTGACCTTGGTGTCTGCAGAGTTGTTTCTCTCACATACTCTCACTTCTCTCTGACTACAATTGGTCTTGCCTGGTAACTTTGCCCCCTTCCTAAATACGTGGTCCCAGCGGCACTACTGCTGTTGCTGATGGCAACTTGGCCAATGCTGGATCCATCCTGGAGTCAGTTGGCACTGGCTCTATTGGACATAGGGGAAGTTTCTCACAGCTTCTCACAGAAGCCACCCCTGCAGCCCCCCCCTGCTACCAAAACCTTGCTACACAAACCAAATACATTAGTTCCTTGATGTGGTATCAGCTTTGAGATTCATGTGCTAAGTGGTTGAAGAATTGTAAGGATTACAAATCTTCAAAAGTATTTAAATGAAGATAATTGGGCTTGAAGTAAGTGCAGGCAGTTCAGATACAGCATAGGCCCAGTTTATGTGACCCTTATTCACAGCTTTACCACTGTCTTAAACCTGCAGTATTGAATATTTTGAAGGATTGCCAGTTTTGAAAGCTCTTTGGCACTTGAACTTCCGTCTTAGGACAATCATAAGAAATCCAACTATTTAAGTCTTTCTTGTTGCTTCTTTAGGGCAAGTTTGAGCTATTGGGAATAGCATCTGTCAAATATGCTTCTTTCTTAGTAATTTGAAAATACTGAAGGAATGAGAACTTTTGATCCCTGCCGACTGTTCAATATGTGTTGGAGAAATGGAATCAGGGCTGATATAGCCTATTAACAGAAACAAAGATAGATTAATGATCAAGCAGAATTCCTGGTGGGCTTCATAGCAGCCATGAGTGAACTTTTGTGTTTGCTAGGGATACTCTCTTCTTTAAGTTCTTGAGAAAAGCTAAAAAATTAAGTCCTGGAGCATGAATTCTTCAAAAGCAATACCAGACATATCTGAAAACATATCCTTGAGGATGGAAAATTTGAAAGGTTAAATGTTTCTAAGTCTTTAAATGCAAAATTTCAGAATGATCAAATGTCTGTGTTTGAAGCTATTGAACACGTAAGGATGCCAGATTCATGACGCTACAACATCTGTTATTCATATAATTTTTGTGTATGGATTCTGTAGGATAATTAACTGATTCTTCAAAAAAAATGCTATGATAGGCCAGTATTCACATCAAAAATATGTTTGGCTTCTCTGTACAAATATGTAATGAGGAGGAAAAATCCCCATATAAAATTCGTCTCCAAAACTAGTTCTTGTGAAAGTCAAAGCAAATGACATTGAATATAAATTTTGAGCAAACCTTTTAATTTCAAGGCCACCAGACTTCTGTAGCATACTGCCCTGGCTACACATTAGTGGTGGCTTTTTTGCTTGTTGGGTTTGTTTTGTTTTTAAATTTTACATACTCTCAGTAAAACAGACTTTCATGCATAGCTGCACAAGTCCAACATATCTCATTGTATAGGTGCAGCTCATGGTATAATTCAAAATAGCATTAAATAGCATTACTGTTAGAAAAGCTGTGGAGCTGATGCTTTGTCCTTGGTCCCAAATGTGGGATCTTCCTGTGCCTCTTTGCACAGTTTGGTATCTAGAGCATTCTCACAGGAGAAAAAAGGGATAGGGATGTTTCTACAGTGGCTTAATCTTTGCCACTGTCATGGCATTAATCAAGTCTTAAAAAGCATGGGGAATGTGCAAACTAGTAGCTGGTCACCCAGTTGACCACCTTGAATGGCATGATGTAGCACAGTTAAACATACATACTTTCTGATCCCTTCCAGGCTATTCAGGTTTGTTCAAAGAGGTACCAAGAATAAAATTCAGCCCCTGAAGCTGTGTAATGGTCTGGTTACAATATATAATCAGTAGCCGGTACACAGCACTGATAGAGAAAGACAAGCCTGGACCCTCCCTGGAAAAAAGTTTGAGAAACGTTAGTAGATGGTTAGATCTAGATTTCAAACAAAGGATTCCTCATGCTTACTACCATTTCAGTATCATAAGAAAAAAGAGTTGGCTTTCAGACTGGGAGGTCCACAGGCTTTTCTACTACCTACTTTTGGATGTGTAGTAAGTAGCCTCAGTGGCAGGCAGTTACCAATCTGCTGATACAGGGAGTAACACCACCCCTGTTCTAAAAGTAAAAAGTACAGGAAAATAAAAATGTCAAGTACTAAAGATTTTATTGGAATATGACAGTAACTATTATGCTGCTGGTTCTGAGTCAAGTTCAGGTTGGTGTCTCCAGAATGTATCAAATTATATCTAAGACCAAGAAATCCAAAATAACGAAATAACCAGCTTGCTATATTAACTTTTTATAGGATGGGACATGTGTTTGCCAGGTCTACAACAAACCTGAATGGGGCATTATCTTGAAAGCTTCCATATCTGAGAGTGGTATCATTAAAGTCCATGGCAGTGCTACGAGGGAAATGGCCAAAAATGGTTAAAATGGTGTGCTTTAATGTTTTTGGCTTTATACTCAAACTAAGAAATTCTGACATGATTTACTAAGGTTAGTTTATACTATCCTTTTGACTCTAATGATTACGTAAGAATAACTCCCATGAGAGAATATTTGGATGCAAGGGAAATATATACTGCTTATGGTATAGCCCATTATAGTCTTTATTAGAAATTCATGACTATGCCAAATTTTGAACAGCAAGTGATATTTCAGTTCACTTCTTAACTTTTAATGAGAGGTAAATTCTAATAAATTGGGCCCATAGCTGTGGTCATTAGATTTAATTCTGACTTCTACCATATACGGTTATAAACAGTCACCTTTATCCTCAAAGTTCACTGATGGTGCTGCATTTTGTACTTGTTTATGTGCACAGGGGTTTCCTTTCTCCATTTTCTAGGCAGAAAATATGATTCTAAGTGATTCTTTTTCAAATATTTCTAATATTTCAGATTTCTTTCTTTCCCTTTGCAGATGATGATTAACATTAATTTTCTGTTATGAGCATGTATTGCTTTTATTTCTCATTTCCTTCATCCTTGTTAGAGAAGAAATTTAGCCTGAGAGATGAAAAGGAAAGAAGTGGATAATTTTAATTAGTAGAGGAGCAACACATAGAAAGCTGGTTAAGAAAATAGCAGGAAAGATTTATTTTTTTTTTTAAAAGGTTTTTGGAGAGGACTGAAATACTGACCTTGTTTAATTCAATAGGATTAAATACCCAATCACTAATGTTCCTCATGTGATGTTTCTGGTTTTAGCAAAACTCACATTCGTAACAGTGATGAGGGTACAGATTGGTCTTGGAGGAAGAGTTATGAACTTTTACATTTTGGGAAATGTCTGTCATTGTACCCCCCTGCTTTGTTTGTTTGTTTGTTTGTTTGTTTGTTTGTTTTTAAGTACATTCTTAACTCCATGGGAATTATTTTCTGAATATAATTGAACAGTGGGATTGAAAGTTGGCCTGAGAGACAACTTTCCTTAGTTGTCTGTTAGTTTTGTTTTGACTAACTGGACCTCATGTGGTATTGAGGAGTTCAGAAGTATCTGAGGCTGCCCTTCTCATTTTGAAGATGTTGTCTTCATCTTCACCTCCTTCCAGATTGGTTGTGGGAGGTTCTTTCCTGACCTACAGTTGTTGGAGGAATTGTTTTATCATGTAGCTGGTCGCTATGAACTTTCCTGACTCTCATCCATTAATTTGACACCTCCTATGAGTTCTAGATTTGTCTTCTTGCCACAAATAAGGATAGAATTTATGGAAGTTTGCAGTGCATATGGAAGTGGAAGAAAGCTGAATTTTATCATATGTAGCCTCCTTCTTTTCGCAAACATAGGTTACATTAATATGATATCTGAAGAAGAAGGGTGGGCAAGAGGCAGGGTGGTGGATCCTGTGGCATCTGGAAAGACAGAGAGGTACAATAGAAGAGAAAGGCATCAGAAAGTGAGCAGACTTAGCTGGAAGAAAATAGAGTGATGTAGGTTGGAAAAGAGACAGTCAGACATGAGAGGTAGAAAGATGGGTAAAGAAAAAGAATGAATACCAGGAAATTATATGAAGGTTATGATAGAATATGTCTAAATAGAAAAGAAAGGAACTCAATGGAAGAAAAGCGAGCGAGAATGCTTACAGGTTAGTGAATTTAATTGATGCATTTATGCTTCTTACCGTTTCTCCGAGTTCTTTGTCAAAGATTTTGGAGCAAGAACAGCTATTTTGAATAGTTTGATACACTGTCATTGCTAGAAGCATTGGACTTTATAT
>VYZX01013510.1:10420-46208 GCA_013401335.1 Brachypteracias leptosomus
AGTAAAAGGGAACCAGGCTTGTAAATTTTAAAAAAGGTGAAATTCCCAAGAATTGAGGAAAAAAAAAAAAAAAAAAAGAGAAAAGAACAAAAAAGCTTTACTTTGTCCAAACTTACATTCAGTTCTTGGCAAAATAACACTTAAAAAGGAACATTAGGATATAACCCAGTCTGTTCTCTTTATCCCCTCTGATTCCTTATTTTTCAGCTGTAGTGGCTTCAGACTCTTCCTCTGCCACCAGATTACTGGAAATAAGATTTCTTCTTGACAGCACGTGTTACAATTGTATGTTTCAACACATAAGGCAGCACAAGCTTGCTCACAATACTAGTGATCAGAACTGACTCTCCAATATTTAACACAGGCAGACAGTTTGGGAAAGCCTCACAAGAAGCTCTATTTTAGGTTATATTTTTCAAACAGTCATTAAGACAGGGGAAAGAAGAGTTAAGATGTTCTTGTTGTTCATACTAAAAGTAATTTTCAGGCATTCATTAGGCAAAGGATTGCCCAAAAGGAAAGAATCACATTTTTAGATGCCTTCAAGTTTCTTTATTTTGATACTGCTCCTGAAATGTTATGCGTGACTTGTAAAACTGAACAGTATAAAAAAAAAGAAACCAACACACAAATTAAAAAGACCAAAACCAACAAACAAAACCAGAACTCTATCAACTGTGATTTCAAGTTTGGTAGTAATACCTCATTTACCTTTTGCTACAAATTATGTTTCTTTATACCACCAAATGTGGTGAAAATCTCTCAATTAAAGAGCAGCATACACCAACTAGCAGCATGATTTTAAGTACTTTATACTTTTTTCCTCCTCCTCTAAGTTCTCTTAACAGCAGCAAGTTTTTTTGGAGGGTGCACTCAGTTAGGATCCAGCTACCAAAGAATTTAGAAGTTCATGAAAATCTTCAGAAGGCCAAACTTCCATAGGAGAGTTATTCAACTGCTGAAGTGGTGATTTCTAAAAATCAAAGGCAACACTTTCAGATTCACAACTTCGGATCAATTATGAGGAACTAAACAGTTTTCAAAGAAATCATATTATTAATGCAGAAGTATGGCCAGTCTATATAATATTGAGTTGTTTATAGTTGAAAGGATAAAACTGTAAAGTATGAATGAGAATTTTACTTACGCATGAATTATGAAGCAGCACTATAAATGCTTCTGCCCCAAAACTTAGAATCATAGAATAGTTTGGGTTGGAAGTGACCTTTAAAGGTCAAACTTCCACATATGCTGCTATTGCCATCCCTCCCATGGTAGAATATAAAGTATTTTATTGTGACTGGCTGCACCTTAGAAAAAAGGATGAATAAAATTACAGAGAGAAAGTAAAGTGTGTTGGTTTCCTATTTCTGCAGAGGAAATTTTTTTGAAGGAGACTAAAGTCTAACTGAAGGAGTTTAGATCTTGAAGGGTTTTTTTTGTTCAAAGTCAAAACTCACAAGTTGCTTCCAGTAAGTATGACACGTTAATTAGTTTTAAACAGGTCATAAAAGAGTCATAGTTCACATACAAAGCAATTTAACCATTCACTAAAATCCTATTCAATAGGCAATGAAGCTTAACGAACTGCTTCTTCCAGAGGTCTAGCAAAGACAAGTTCCAAACACTCCTGAAGTGAAAGTGTATGCATTGACCTTTGTTAGCAAAATAAATCCAACATGGAACTCACAGCCAAACTGATTTCCTACCTTTGGCTGCTCCCCCCAGCAAATGGAGCATTAAAAAAATCACTGTCAGAAAACTTAAGT
Source organism: Brachypteracias leptosomus (assembly GCA_013401335.1). Lineage (NCBI taxonomy): Eukaryota > Metazoa > Chordata > Aves > Coraciiformes > Brachypteraciidae > Brachypteracias > Brachypteracias leptosomus. The sequence continues at coordinate 12,190 of VYZX01013510.1, forward strand.
GAATTTTTCCACAAGTTGCCCAACCATAAAATGTATTTTCAGGAGGAGGAGGAGGAAGCAATCATTAACAGTTAACACTGACAAAAAGTTACTGCAAATCTATGTGCACTAAGCCAGTCTCAAATCCATAAAAGTCATGTAACATCTTCCTCTACCAAAAGGGAGGGAGCAATGGATGGAAGATGAAAGGAGGGGAGTACAGAAGACACACAGGGGGAGACTGCCTTGAACATAACAGCCAGATCTTAGATTTCTGAATCATACAAGTCCTGTTGCTTTAACATAGCTGACTATGATAAGTGTTACTTGTGTTACATCTTAAATTTATCTGCTTGCTGAAAATCTCATATTAATATTTTATTCTGTTACATAATGCTTCCTTCACACAAAGCTGAGTTCCAGAATCTTATACCTTTATGTAACACAGAGCTTACAATCCCACTCCATAGCCTTCCCCCACATTTCACATTAAATTAAGATGAAACCAGTGCACCTCATCCCACAGGACAGAGTCTGCTATGTCTCCTTTCATGCCTGGTTCCCTGCGCGCTCCTCTCACTGCAGCCTGCCTCCCTAGAATGGGTACAGAGGCTCTGAAACACAACCCAATGCCACTCCTGAATCTACCCCAACACTGGAAAATATTGCTACTTTTCTTCTTCACCCCAGTATGATACAGGAGGAGACAAGCAGTTGAGAAGGCGGCCCACTGCATATGTTAGGGGACAAACTTAAACCAGTAGTTACACAGAAACTTCAGCTCAGGTACGCACAAGGGAAATGGCTGTAAAACGCACACAAACGTTTTTGAGAGCACAGCTCCTTCTTCCAGTGCTTTTCTGGTCACACTCTAATAAAGTCATCCCCTTTCCTGCTCTTTGACTACCATGATGGCAAACAAGGCTGTCAGAACAAAACTGAGGCTTCAATAAAGCCTACAGCCTCTCAAGACACTGTTTACTGACAGTTGCATACATATTTTCCTTCAGTGTTTTTATGTTGCCATAATGCCTGCATCATTTCTTCAATGCATCATGGAGGAAGGAGGTCTTTACAAGAGACTTAAGAGCATGATTCTGCTTGCTTGAATTCACCTTACTATTAGCTGAAAACTAGCTGAAAATGTCAGTATTCAAATGTTACACCGTGAGGTTTATTAGGGAAAAAAACAAAACCAAGTTGGTCCAACAAGCAGAACTCCTTTGATTCCAACACTTTCAATTCTTGCTCAGGGTTGCTCTTCCACGGTCAGGCTTTATAGTGCAAGTTCAAACACATTACGAGTCCCTCCATTTGCACGGGAGCATTTTTATTGTGCTTTTATCAGCTACTATTCCCTCAGAAAAAGCACCACACCAACTACCTGTAGCTAAAAGAAAATTTCTGATCATTCTTCCTGTTTTTCTTAAGCTCCTTTAAAAAAAAAAAACAACTACTAAACGACAACACAACAACAAAAAACAAACCAAAAACACAGAACTGAATTTCTCCCCTTGAATTAAAGCACAGCCTTAAGTCATGTCAACTCTCCTGCAACTAGGCTGGTTCCCAGAAGCCTGAAGCTTCAGGCCTGGGATATCTCCACTCCACAAACTCCCTTATATTAGCTATGTCTACCAGCTGCTCTTCTCTTTTCATATAGAAAATACTCTTTAAGCATCATATGGCCTTGACTATGCGTGTATGTTCTGAAAGGCTCAGGCTAAAAGGGTTACAGGCCATTTGTCAAGCTGTATCACATTTCCTCCACGCCCTTCCTCTCATTAGTAACCAAACGCCGCTCACGGCTACAGCTAGATGCAGAAGCGCAGCCATGACCGAGTGAAGGCTATTATTTGAACCTAGCAAAATACGCTGGTGAATCACAGCTATTAAAATAAAGGGCATGACACAGCAGAACTTAAACTGATGACAAATAAACAGTTAATCAGGTTTCAGGAGGAAAGCCTGGTTCTCCACAACTGCAGTTTCTCAGTTCTCACATTTGTTCAGTGGGTTACGCAACTGCTGGAGATGTTGTACATCAACACAAAAGGGAGGTCAAGCTATGCCATTCTTCAGACTCATGGGCAAGGAAGCCCATGCTCTACACGCTCAGGAATCCTGTTCCAATCTGTGCAGCGGGAGATATGTAATTGAAAGGTTTTAACAGTACAATACAACCAAGTGCCAATACAGCCACATGATGACCCGCACAGTCCACCCAAGAAAAGGACAGCTCCAGTAACATTTACTGGTGTACCTTAGTATCTCCAAACGTATTACAGGAAAAGGAGAGTTTTGTCAATATAAATTGATATATGACTTAGGGAACTTTTACTGCTATAGCTGTATCAGTCACAACTCACACTGCCCCACCTCTTATCAACGCCACTGTAACAAGGATGAGTTGCCAGCACACTTCCATCTTGGCTTCGGTGTCCTACTTTCAGTAAGTACAGCAGTGCTTTGGGATGAAGTATCAACAGATGGCTGAAAAGTCAACTTCATTTCTCCCATCTACAGCTTCACAGACCAATATTCTGTACTTCACATTAAATCCATCTACTCTGCCAAAACCTTCTTCTGTTCCAAATAGTGCATTTAAAGTGATTTAATTGCATGTAACAGCAGAAATATCTTTTCCTGTCAAAAAAAAAAACCCCAACACCACAATAAATCTTTATATTAACAGAACAGCCATGACAGTCATGAGAGATTACACCAAAAGCTTTACCAAGAGAATCATTCTGTTCACATAGGTCAGTGACCAGGTACTTCATAACAAATACTTCCATATTGGGATAAGGACTTTTTTCCACCTCTAGGCCAGACGTCTTTGGAGAAAATCAATAAATTACTTCTGAATATATTTAATTATGGTTGAGGAAAGTCTGTGGATGCTTCTATACTGGGGAGAAGATCTGTAAGTTTCAGAACTTGAAGTGTACAGGTATTGCAACACTACAGGAATGAGGAAATTCACTTTGTTTACTTAATACCTCTGAATTTGATCATTCCTAGATGACCTACAGGAACACTGACTGAATCCAAGTTCATCATAACCATTAGGTACTACACTGTGCAAGAATACACTGTATAGGTCTGCTTAATTACCAACATGGGTAAATATGAAATAACTGGTTTCATAAAGCAACTTCTGAACAGGTGGCTGCGTTTCAAAGCTTTTTGTCCAAAAAAGTGGTGGCCTAATGCCTGAGAAACAGCAAAAAAATCTTCTGTTTTGAAAACCTTTTTGAGACTGTACAGTACATGGCAACATACATGCCGTACAGGAGACATAGCAGCCTGCAGCAATAGATTCTGGATTTACAGCCTATTCTACCAACTCTGTCCTTATTTCTTATTCAAAGTAACTCCATAAGACTACTTGGGACAACAAGAATATATCACAGTGTCTATTTTTCTGATCTTGCTGAAAGTTAGTTCTGAGATGCCCTAAAAGAGGGGGGTCCTCTCCTGACAAGACCAAGCAGTTATCAGTACTCCCACGTCGAGACATGCTACTCTCAGAATTGGCTTACCCTATTTCTAACGGAAAGGTTTGAGCTTAAGTAACAGAAGCAAATTACAAAACTTGGCTTCTGAAGATACTTCTGTGCAGAATGTTTGTCACAAATTGTTAAGTATGTCATTAAAAGCTTTTAGAGCACAATAAAAGAACCAGAGGAACACCCACTCAAGATAAGGCTAAGTATCATTCCTACACCTCAAGAAGTTAAAAAGTTCAACAGCTAAAGCAGACATAACTTCACTTACCTGCAGTGCTCTCTCTCTCTCCTCCCTCCACTAAAATTCATAAAAGCAGAGTAAGTTGGGGGAAGAGGAGAAAAACTCTAAAAGACCACATATGTCCACATTAATATTGTCTGGAAAACACAGTCCTTCAGTGCCTTTTGAGTACGCTGAAAAGGCATTCACAGAAACACTACGGAAGTACCAAAACATAACCAGATCAACTTTCCAGGACTGCTATTAGCACTGTAGCAGTCCTCTGTACTGAGACTACTGATGGCACAGTATCATAGAAGACAATTACATATTTTGCTGTCTCACTCCAGGGGTAGACTGGAAGGAAAGGATGGAGGAAGCACAGTATGTTTATATAGCACAATAACATAGGAGCATCACAACATTTCAAGAAGTTTGGTCATTTTAAACAATTTATTAGCAAGCTGCACTACAATCCCCAAAAAGCTGATGACTTAACAAGGTAACAGCTTTCAGGTTTGGATCACTGAAAGTACAGCTGCAAAGTTGGGTTCTCCAGTTCAAAACACAAGTTGAGCTCTTCATTTACAACTCACCTCCACAGATAACAGTGAAAACCTTTAATAGTGCCTCTTGCCATATCTAATATATTTTGTTGGCTGTACTTTTTATTAATATAACAATAGTATGTGGCAACCTGGAATCAGAAGTAGCAAAACTAATACCAGTGACATTTATTTATACATGTGAATTCTGAAACTCTGAATTACTGAATTGGAGTCTGAACAGCTTCTTACCACCACCTAAATGCCACACATCTTGCCTGGAAATGAGCTGCAACACAGACTATCAGACATCTCTGCATTAGTTTGCTTTGTGGTTTGTTTCATCTACGCCAACCATATTTTACATTGGTATGGGTTGGTTTGTTTGTTTTAAATACTCTTTATAGGACTTTTCCCAAACTCCTACACATAGTAAGTTTGGAGCAAAAACTGCATTTGTTCCATGATTCTCGGATGGTTACACAGGGGGCTGGATCTGTGATAGTGCTAACACTTTCAGGATAAGAAACTCTCTTCTGAATAGAACTTTTTCCTTCTTTTTTCTCTCACTTTACATTCAGTAACTGTCCAACACTTGACAGTTGCCTGCTTTCTACACTGAAAAACTGTTACAGCTCAGGGTATCAAAAACATTGCCAAGCATTTAAAATAAATTCCTTATGGGTCCTTTTCAGAAGTTACTCCTCATAAAATGCTTTGAGTCTACACAAAAACTGGTCAACTGATTTGAAGCTCCTTCACTTGACTAAAAAGCTCTACTAAAGAAAGTGCAGACCATGCAGGTTTTAAATGGACCCTTACTATGTAACTGCTGCTTCAGTGATTCAAAATAGTCATTGGAAAATAGTGACCAGCTGTCCAGACTCCAGTAGACACCACAGCAAGGGTGTTTGATATATCTCAAGGAAATCACTGACAGATACAATAACGTTGTTAGCAGTTAGTCCAGTCACAGGACAAGAGATGCCTGTCAGTTACCAAGACTGTCATTACTTAATTTATCTTGATTCAGCAGCAGCAAGTTCCTGCTGCTGTGACTTGGTGGCAAGAAAACTATTAAAATACTGAAGTTGTAAGCAACAGGTTTCCTTTTTACTTTAAAAGCAACACACATTTTCCTGACCTGTTCAAACTAACAAGAAGGTACTTCAGTAGTTCAAAGAAACTCCTCTTACAAAAAACATTTAATACAGATGTCCCTGTCCATAGTCCTTCACACGCAAATACAACACAATTCTACTTGATTATTAAAGACTGCTCTGGGTCATTACTGACCTTACTGAAAAAGTTACATGTTTAATTCCTGAACATCATCCTAAAGCAAAACCAAGGCTGAATTTCACACTTTTATATTAACCACATTTTGCAATTTATGCAATTCTTCTACACTTGCATAGCTGGCAGAAGCTTTTCCCTACTTAACCAGAAAATAGTTTTAGACCACGGCTAAACACCCCACCTAGGGGGGGGGTGTGTGTGGGGAAAGACAGGGAAGAAGAGGTGAAAAAAGGGAAAAAAAACAAAACCCCATATAGTTCCAGAACCAGTGAGGTCCACTTGGGCTCCAAACACAAAAAGCATCCAGCTTTCATTATCTTTGCAATATAAACAGAAAACAGTGAAAGGACATAGCAAGAATGGAAGAACCAAGGGGGAGGAAGACAGACACAGAAAACCCCACAAGGAACTGATTAGTTAACTCAAAACAATGCTTGGGATGAAACGGATGCAGCCTGGTCTAAACTTGAGTTGACTTTTTCTAGCGTAGATTATGGAATTTTTTTTTCCCCCATTAAACCAACAGACTGCTAGCACTGATTCAGGTCAACTACTGTTACACACTACTGCAACAAGAATACAACAAAACAGTCTTATCCTCCAAAAGAAGGAATAAGTCTAACCAGTTTTAGAAACTCAAAACATTTTCCTGTCATGTATGTTCTTACATATGTGACAGAACAAATACATAAACTCTATAACATCCCATACTTGAAGATATTTTCGGTTTATACTGTTGAAAGCAGTTTTTCAGTTGAGAAGGTAAAAACACTCTTCCAAACCAAACCAAGCAGAAAAAAAAAAAAAAATCAAGTAGGATGCACTTCTTATGGAGATTCCAACTCAAGATGCAGACGTGAAAAGCCTATGGCATCTATTATGTGTGTCCGACTAGACCTTAAGTAAACCTGTTCTTTTCAAGAGTTTATTAAGTTAGGAAAGAACCAGATTTCCTGAACCAATATAATGATAATTCTGTTCCTTGTGGCAAAGTACTTTGTGGAGGTGCAATCAACGATCGAGACTATAACACTTCACTGATTTATGCAAAGAGCTACATTCTATGTTGAGCAGAATTGCATTGAATGTGGACATTCCTCATCAGGTAACTCTTCCTCCCCAAAAAACTCTGTTCTGTTTCATTTACAGGAGGATGTTATTAAGGTTATGAAATATTACTTGCTCATATCCAGTAAAGCAGGCATTGGTTGGTCCATGGGGAGTAATCTCATACAGTATTACTGTCACCAAGTAGAGTCCCCCAGAGAACTCCTGCACAATACAAAAAGCAGACAGGCTCCTGGGGCTGGCAGCGTTTCAAAGCTGATCCTGGACAACACCAGTGCCATTTGCCAGCTGTGCAGTTAAGGGACAGGTTGGGCTGTGCTTCCAGCAGGCCAGGCACCTTAGGTATGTTGAAGCACAGGGTACATAACCAAAGAGAAATCCAGCTCAGAGAAAAAGCAAACATATTGGATCTGCTGCACTGCAGTTTACATCCATCATATACTGGCTACCAATTGTACTAGCAAGAGCCTATAAAAGTGCATTTAAGAGACAAATTGGAAAAAAGTTGACAATTACACATTGTCACCAGCATAGTTCCTTTCTCCTTACAGATCCATTTGAAGCACAGCAACCGCTTTTCTTCCATTCTGGAAGATATACTATCTACCTGCAGAGACTGGGGAGATAGTGTTGGCATTGGCTTTAAAATCAGAACTACTAGATCTGTGCAGTGCTGTAAGAAGTGAAACTGCAGCCTTCCTTGGCAATGGCAGTGTTAAGTTGCACTGGCACATGAGGAAGGATCAAACAATCACCTTCACCAGTTATTTCACCCAGTAAACAGCAGAAAAGAAGATCAGTGGCATTAGCAATGCATGCTTTCCCATTCCACCCCAGTGAACAGCATGTCATGTTTAAAGCTGGCTTTAAAAAAATACTCAAGCATCTTGGAGGGCAGGGGGGAAAACCTGTCACAGAGGGATGTTAACAATAAACTCACTCCTTGCTGAATTTTTTGGTGCCAACAGCAACTAATACATTGTACAGTGGGACTATCTATTTTTCTTCCCAATACAACAATCTGATTTAAAGAAATCTGAGATATCAGGCATAGACCAACTGCATCTCCAGCTTACTGTGGGCAGTCTGCTGCACACGTGACCATGAACATGAATTTGGCAGTATCCAGCCCCGAGAGAAAATATGGTCAGGTGCATTATTAAAAAACTCAGAGGTCTGATATTTGAACAGATAAGTAATGCAAATAATCTACAGCTCTACCTGAGTAGAAGCTTTACTTGTTGTTCTCCTGATATAACCCTAAGAATCTAGACATCCTTCGGCAGCCCTTTAGACATCGCATATAACTCAGTGGAAGTGGTGTAAAAATCAGCTATCAATTCACTTCCCAATTTGCCCATTGGGGCAAATAACAACCCACAAACATCTCCCAGATTTCTCCAGTACTATCTGCGGAAAGCCATCACAGACACCAGTGCTACTCAGCAACTCCTTCACAGCAACGTACTTTTGCCATCGGAGAGGAATGCAGGCACACTCATTTTAAGCAAAGACATAGTGTAGAAGATATATACTCAAGTTATCATCTAAAAGAATATTTCATTAAAAGGCTGCATATATTCTTCAAACTTAAAGACACATTGCATGCATGTCATCTTAACTAAACTATATCTAAGTGAGTTTTTCTTAACTTTTCTTAAGCAACCAGTATTTGGAAAAGCTTCTTATAACACAAATACTGGAAATTTTGTATCTAGACTGCAATTCACTCACAAACATGTAAAGAATTGTGTTCCTCCCACCCCTGGTTAAAAAAAAAAAAAAGAGATACCAGCATGATGATCTAGTCTGAGATCTTGACTAGCACAGATCACAGAAGTTTCACCCATCAACTCAAGAAATCCACAGTTTCTGGTTAATCTGGAATCTACTGTTTAGAAAGGCTTTTGAAGTCCATTTAAGAAATTTCATTATGGACATCACAAGCGAACTTTTGCTAAATTCCTCAATTTTAACTGTCTTTTAAGATCTGGCATATAGAAGCAGATGCTATGCTAAACTACTGGGAAGCAATATCTACCTTTACCTGCTAGAACTACCCAACTTCACCTTTCACATCTTCCTTCCTTTAAGCTATGAGACTTAGCACAACACTTCCTACCCTCTTTTGGGTAAACTCAAACTATGCTTCGTTATTCTCAGCACTAATAGTTTTATTGCAGTTTCTATGTGTTTCTTTTGTTGTTGTTTGGTTTGGGTTTTTTTGTTGTTGGTTTGGCTTTGTTTTTATCATGAACACAGACACAATCTTTCCTGTATATCACACTAAGCTGGCAACCATTCTGAAGAGCTGGCACAAGAAGCAGGCATGACATCCTACCTTGGGTCTTTACTAGTGACATACACAACTGCAGCACCACTTCCTTAGCACTTTCCTGCAAACAAGGAGCCATTTCTGAAAGTCCTGGAAGTTCAAAATCAGTTAGCCACCATGAACCCCAGTGTCTTTCAGGACCACCCTTTCTAAGGTATGCACACATTAACAGCAGTGAGCAACTACAGTTTGATGAACTTTCTAATGTTTTCTGTAGTCATACTCTAACTGAAGCTAGTTATTCAAGACTGGAATCCCCAAAAGGTCAACATGAGAAGTCAGCGAGTGAATATTCCTTCTGAGTAGATAATCTCACTTACTGCTACATATTGGACAAATTACTTTCAGGCCACCAGTTTCTTTTATATTACATATCATAAGTTTAGCTATCAAACATGGATTTGAATTCTTCAAAAGGATATTTGGAACAGCTAAAAACATGTTTTTGAAAAATAAAAAAGGCATTTCCTAAAGACTTCCTAAAATTGACACCAACATAAAAGGATCAGAAGAGAACACTGCATAGACCATTTTAACTCAAACATCATATTTTCAGACTACTGAAGGAATGTGGTGACTTAATAGATTTTCTTGTATAACTTTAAGAGATTTTGATTTCTGCAGAAATAGATTAATATAATGTTTAGTCCATGAAATTAAACTAGTTCCTTTCAGTGGCAATTTGGAGAAATTAATGTAAAACTTCTATTATAATTGTGCACTTATACTTAGCTCCTCTGTAATTTTAAACACCTGGAAATTGTCAAGTAAAAGCCAGGACACAAGAAACAGATACAAACCCATGTTTCAAAGTAGACAAATACCTTTCTGTAACTGTATCAGAGTAGAAGAGAAGGACCCACAAAGATACTGGTCAGGCTGCATGAATTTGTACCTGCTCAACAAGACACTCAAAACCAAACAGCATGAAGTTTGAGAGAGATAGAAGTTACAGTCCCCTCTTAAGTTTTCTCCTGAGAAATCTACACCTGAAGGGACGGTTCTAACTATCCCATCACTCAGAATCTGAGATTTTGTAAGAGACTGTTACAAGCTGAATTCCTACAGGATACTTGCTGTGTGTTTCTCCAGTCCTTTAATTTATTGCAATGGTGCAAACCTACTCCTGTTCTAATATTAAGTCTCTTCATCTCCACAAATAAAGTAAAAAAAAAAAAAANACTGTAAAAACCCCCTGTACATTATGAATATTAAAAGATGGAGGATTTTTAGCTAGAGCTTTGCAGGGAGACTTAACTAAAGCCATCCATTTGTTTAAGCGCCATTCTTCAGGTTCTTGACTGTGCATCCCCCCCAGTCATTTCACTAATTAAGTACAGAATGTATCCTGTGGTTAGTGAGCACTCTCAATATTGAGGATATAGCAAAATCCAAGCTGTCTGCATATCCAGAGAGATGCTCTCTGGCTACAAAGAAACCTTTAAAAAGGAAGTATTAGTATAATAGGAAGAAAGAACAAGGGAGTAAGAAAAGACACTTCTATGTCTAAGTCACTCAGCTGTACAATTGACTCTTCCTTGATCTGAAACAACTAGCAATTACTCTAACCACACTGAACTCAAGGCCTATGCACAAATTCACTGCTGTTAAAAAAATAATCTTGTTCTTCATAGTGACATCTTGCACTTCAAAGCGGTTTTTCCCATTACCAAACCTCCCTGCTTCAATGTCTCACACATCAGTTTCGCTTGTGATTCAGTACAAAAGCGCTATTTAAGTAATCAACAGAAATTAACATTAAGCTAAAAGCTAGCTGTGACCAACTCTCAGTAGCGCATGCAACTCAACAAGAGAAAACAGAACAACTTCACTGTTGTTTCTAACAACGCTTCAAGATAGCATATAGGTTGCAAGAAGCTCATTCATTTCCCATTATGAGAACGCAAAAGCCTCATTCAAGTCAGATGGGTCCAACTGTAGCTCAACACCAAGATGTTCTGAAGGGAAGTGCATGGGGAAGGCAGGATGCCTCCTTCCCAGCTGAACTAAGATACCAGTCCATGAGTCCCAGAGAACCGAAATACACTTAAGATCAGACTGTTAGAGAAAGCATTGAGACAGGTGTCATCTTCAAGTTGTAGCTTTTAGCACTCAGGAACTTCAACCATGACTATAATTTTCAAAAGAAATTAACACAGTAGAGAACTCACAAGGGAAGTTTTAATAGCAAAAAGAACATGTTTTTCAACTGTTAAAAAAAACAAAACCAAACAGCAATAGGGTGAGATACAGCTCACAAAATCTAGACTTAAGAATTTATAGATTGACTATATGTCTACGTTCCTACAATAATCAATGGTATCTAAAGAACTATTCTGCTCATCCTAAAGCAGACACCTATGCTCAGTCAGCTGAACAGCTCTTCAGGTTCACTGACTAGGTCTCTGCAGACTATAATGGGAGTGCAGGCAATGAGCTCACACCCTAGTATCTAAATTTAGGTGCTCTAGTCTGTGAGCCAGCCCTACAGTTTATACAGCCAAGGTACATAGGCATGCTGATAGGCCAAACATACACACACTGTAAGTCACTGTTGGGAGAATGGACCTTTAAAAAATCCTTTTCCAAGCAAGAACTCTCATGAGAGGACACGAGTCATTACAATAGGAAAGCCTGCTAATAGAGCCCAAGTTGAATTCCTGAACCACGTTCCATACAAGTTTCAATCTGCATGAAAAGCAAATGGTTTCTAGATACACATAAGGAGAGAGAGATTCTGCCTTATAAAAGTTGTCTTCCAAAATAGCAACACATCTGAATATTTCCAGCACACAACTGGTCAGGGAAAATATCCCTTCTCACAGTTCATGAATGAGGGAAGGGCTGACAAGGATTTATCTTTTTAATAAGTAAGCATTATAGTTGTGCCACATTTTTCACCAGCTGCTATATGTACATAGTACTGGACTTATGAACTAGAAAACTAACTAAATAAAAGTCAGGTGTAACAAAATAATCTATTCTTCAAAAAAAGAAAAAACCCTATACCACAGGAGCCAGGAGATTCTGAGTTCAGACATGCCCAGACACTACAATATGACAACATACCATTTCCGTGAATTGATGTAAATTCACCACTTGTTCTTAATCTGTCCCAATTGTGAGATAAAATAAATGCAGGGGATAATCTCTGCATCCTCTGCATAGATCCTCTTGTTGACAGAGCCAAGGACTGCATCAATTGCTTACCCATAGAATAATGCTGCAACCACGTGTTGGACAATTATGCAGGCTAACATCCTTCTCTCTCTTGGTCCCCCAATGTCATAGTTGCAGAAAAGGACAGAAGAGCAAAAGCACAGGCTACATTCTTGACCCTTGAGATGCCAACAGCTGAGGTGTTCATCTACACCCAGCTCTCTTGGTGACGAGGATTCTCAAGGGTAGAGGATGACTGACACTTCCCTCTACAATTCATTAGTTCTTTCTCCTTTGGGTTGCCTGCCAGGTTGACCAGGAATGATTTTCAGTCAAAAGACAGGATGTAAAAGCTTAGATTCAAGCAGCAGTTACAGGGAGATTTGAATGAAATATTGCTGTAAATAATGTGACATTGATTCTGCATTATTCTTTCCTCTTGAAGTCTCATAAAAGCTGTTATTTCCACACTTTCACTAAGATTTCATCATGATTACCAAAGCTAATGCTTTCCATAAACCTTTGAAGAAAATAACACTCTAATAAGCATCTAATACTTTGTCAAGTCGTTCCCACTAGTAACTTTTCTGTTATTTCATCTGAGCACATAAATCCTTAATTATTTTGATTGCCCTGTACTCCCTCTTAGCTACAGGGACAGGATTGGCTCAAAAAAACACACTAAACCAACCAACAAATAAAAACCCCAGAAAACAATTCCACAATACTAGTACTGCAGAGCTGTCAGCTTAAGTCTTTAGTAGATTCTACTTAAACAGGATCAAAGTCAGTTTCAACTAACAGGTGAGGTAACTTTTAGTTTTCCTCATGGAATGAAGTATTCTACAACATAACATTTAGCCAAAGTTCAAAGTCAGAACAAAAACCTTGGGGTTGCCAGTAGCCAGACATGCTACAGAGCTCAGTTCCACTGTCCCCAGACAGATGGAAACCAGGCATTAGGCCCACTTCTTTCACATTTTAAGATGGGGCTCTTTAAGAGCTCAAAACTACAGTGGGACATAGTGGCTTCCTGCAAGCGTAGATTTCAGTACAGTTTGAAGGAATGTTTTAGACCAGTGGGCTCCAGGCCTCAAAAGGCAGCCTTTCCAAATTAGCAAGAAGATTCTGTAGTGTGGCAAGTTTCAGGGGCAGATGAGCTGAAGGACCCCCACATGGCAGACTTCTGGTCAGCTATTCTGCCAGGAACCGTGGCTTTGAATGCACTTCTGCCCATGCCTTTATGGACTAAACTAATCCAAATTAGACAGCCTTTAAGGCACATTAGAGTTAATTTATTCCCCCCAGGCACTTGTATTTAGGACAGTAAGAGGAATGTAAGATCAGACATGTTATGTTTACATTCCTGAATTGTCAGCTGTTGGTATTACTGAAGTATATAACTGCCTCTTTAAATTAAATTGCACTTACGATCAACTGCGAAATTAGATCAGCAGCACACAGCTAGATTGTTGTGCTGTTTCCATGATGGATTTTTAGCATTGTATAAGTTCTAAAAACAAGAGCGCTGTTACCTTCTTAATATTCACATCACTTAATGCTGCTTAATAGGAGTTTTGACTGGCTATTACATTGCTCTGCCCCTAATTTACTCCTTTGCTTCATCTCTCTATTGCATGTCTTCCCACCTGAAGCTGCCAGAAAGAGAACAGTTATTCTGACCTTCTTAGAAGATCCTAAGAGCAACTAGGGATGCACTACTTCGCAGCTAGGTACAAAACAGAAGGCTTGTTTCCTTCAGCAGTGCTCCTCTAGTTCAGCCTTTTCACTTCACAGCTGGTAGAGCTGCTGAAGTGCTGGGGCCTGGGCTGTGGGCCCTGAGCTGGAGTTGACCTATGGATGGGTCACAACCCAGCAGTATGTCTTGTTCCCCAAGTGGTTTCAAGCCCCACAGACAGAACCTGGACCACCCGTGTGGGGCCTCACCTTCCCCCAGGTGATCATGGTTGGGGCAGTGAGAGAGACTAGAGCTATATTAACTGAAACCAACCAGTATAAGAGAAGTAACAAGGAGCTGATCAGTTTGAAGAGAGTTCTTGTTGGGGCCAGTTGGAGTAGTTCTTGTTGGGGGTAGCTTTCTGAGCTCTCTCTCAGTAGTATGTTCCCCCTTGGCTGATTCGAGATGGAAAAGAGCAAATAGTGGAAGAATAAAAGATGAAGTTATGCTGAGGGGATGTTGCCGAGTTTGGTGTTGGCCTGAGGAAGAAGAGAGCTAGCAGCAGAGCTGCATCTCCAAATCCCACCTTCACACCACTGTAAGTTAAAAAACCCCCAAGAGAACACAGCAGATTTGGCAGCCAATAGACCAACCATGGGAGCATTAGTTACTAGAAAACCTCCCTTAACATCTCAAGACTGAAACAGTCTTGAAAAGGAGAACATAAAGAAAAGGGAAACTCTTACACAGTACATAGTTTCATAGCCTGACAGAAGAAGAGAGAGGCAGAAATAAGAGAAGAAAAGCTGCCATTATGTAACAGTATAAGTGGCATTTTAAGAAAGGGAGGTTTGATTTACAATTAAAATAACTCAATATTGCAAAACTTAACATTTGACTGTTGCCTTTTAGTTCTGATTAACACAAGCAAAGGATTTTAGGGTATTATTTACAAGTATCCAAGATTAGTAGACGAGAGCTCAAACAGCTCTGAATCATTTTCACACAACTATGGTGGAATTGTTCAGACTTGAGATACTCCGAAATGGTAAACATTGTGGCATATTTGTAGACGGATATTCTAAATATAATTTACTAGCTTACAGCCTCCAAGAGTAAGGGAGTTTTAAGATGTATGTTCTTGCTGTCATTAACGTTATACAATTAAACAGTCAGATATGTAGGCTTCTGGATGCAACATCCAAAGAAGCAGAGCATGGCAAGTTGTGATGAGAAGGGGGAAGGTGAAGAACTGAGGGGGAACCCACCCAAAAAGCACATCATGCTGCTCAGCCTGCCTAAGATTCTGAGGAAAATTATCTTAGCAGTGTCAGGACAAAGGCACTAAACCTATTCCTTGAAGCAGCAGGAGATGATGATGACAGCGTGTTCCCCAGAATTACTCTCCTTAAGCAGTTACTGGTAGCACTAAGCAGACTGGATGCTGAATATGTCTCTCTCCAATACATGCAGAACTTGAAAGGATGCAGCTAACAAGGAATGAAAGCCATTACTGAAACCCTATCAGACTGCTTCCTAACCCCCAAATACCTCTTCTGCCCTCCCGCCAGTGGCTACTGCCTCCATAGCACAGACAGCTAAAGTGGGCATAGGTCCAGGCCTCTCTACTTCATTTTAAAATTACTCTGCTGGGCTGGAGCCTGTTAGTTCCAGCTCATGTGTCAGGCTGTGACTTGTAAGGCTGACTTTTTCAGTTGCTTGTGCAATAGAAGCAGAAGCCTGCTCTGGCTGTTGACGTCCAGCAGAGGACCAGATGCTCTCTTCCTCTTCAGCCACCCCAGCTTGCCTGGGTCAGGCAAGAAAAGCAGAACCCTGCTTTCCCCAGAGCACTTATTCTCCTCTCTTCCAAGGTGGACTGAAATAACTCAATTCTCCTTTCCAAAACAAAGCCTCAAACCACCCAGCTCATCAACAAGTCTTTGTGTGAAAGTGTTTTAAATCTGAAACTTGGGTGCTGAGTGAAGCATATTTGTTTTCAAGCAGAATGAACAGGTTTTAAGCACTTATCCACTAAGCTATGAAAAGAGAAAGTAAACAGTGAAATGTGTGGAAGAAGCTGAAGAGAACTGCAGATTTAACACAGAGAACATCAAGTTTCAAAGTTCAGTTTAAAAAACAGAAAAGCATACTCATGCTTTCAGAGTGACTCTTACTAGATTTACTTAAAAAAAGATCTTGTTGCTTAACGTTGTTTTTAATCTCTGAAGTTAATAAGAGCAAGTTATTCCCTATTTTGGAAGTCCTTAAAAACCAACAAAGTTCCTTCTTTACTTTAGAATAAACTTTGTAAGGTTTGATTAAAAAGTAAACAAAAAACTCCAAACAAGTGCACGTGTAAGGTGGAAAATACTGGCCAAAGTGCCAGATTAGGAAGTGTTCACCCCGTGAGGTGCAGGGGTTCAGAGAGACGTGTTAAGCCATTTTGGGCACAGCCTCAGAGGGCGCAGGGTAAATCCACACAAGCTGAAAACCCACAAGTCAGAGAAATTTCCCACAAGCCTCATGTGAAAGACTGCCTCCTTATACTCAAGTCTTTGAATAGTGCTTTTCTTCAGAAACAAAGTGTATGAGGTACAGCGAACAAACTGTAAAGGTAACTAGGCCTTTTGTCATATAGTTCCTCCACCCACTTGTACTTTACCGCACAATAGCTCGTTTACAGATTCAGACCACTCCAGCTCCACACAGAAACAATCCTGTATTGTGAAGTGATTCTACCACAGGAGTAAAAGCTAAAAATACTGCAAAAAGTCTATAACAATCATTTATTAGAACTCTACAGTTCTTCCCTCAGAGACAAAGGCTTTCCCAATTTGAATGGGTAATAACAGACTTAGTCACTCCTTACTTGAGTATGACTAATAGCCTGCAAAAGCAAAAAATACATATGCACTATACAGTCTATGAAGCTGTTTATCTCGTAAAATAAAAAGATGATTTCCACTGAAGCAAAAGTAGTTGTAGTACAAAAACCCATGTTATTTCTCCTCCCACCTCCACTGGGGAGAACAAAGCACTATGTAACACAGACCCATTTCTGCATGTGCTACCCAAGGCAACCTATATGTGTTTGTTCACATCAGCAGATAGGTGCAGCAGATCACATAGCAACAAATAGCAGATCACATGGATCAAGCAGCAATCTGCCTAGTCATCCATACATTAACACAAGTAAATCATGGGAGACCAGTTAGGTTGTTGGGAAAGTCTGGAAGAAAAGATGGATAGCCTACCTACACTCTACTTGCACTTTCACCTCATAAAGAATAGTTACTCCATCCCCCACAAGCCACTATAATAGAATAAAGATAAACGCAGGGATTATGCCAAGTTGACCCCAGGCTTTGTTCTTTCCCTCCAAGCACATTCAGTGAAAAGGTCTAAACACACATCTGATTTGACAAGCATTCAGATTCACAAAGAACGTGGTGAAAGTGAAATCATACTTGGGGCATTCATGGGTCCCTATGTCAAAGGTCATTCAGCAACATTTCAGCTGCTGCTTGCTAGGATTTAAAATGAACTAGTTTAAACACCCATTGCCACAGGCACAGACATATAGTTTGCGCCAGTCAAGAATATTTCACAGCACATTTAGCAAAATTTAACTTGGAAAATACAATTTCTGGACAAACATTTAATCCTCAAAAGTGGCACCATCGCATCTAGAAAAGACGAATAATTTTCCTTTTTAGTCAGATTCTTCATGTTAACTCACATAATTTATCTGCAGAATACTGGATTATTATTGGAAAGAAGGTCTGAACAAAGCACTTCCCCCTTTAAAAAAAACCCCATTTTTTACTACCTAACTGAAAGTTGATCAGTTGATTCAAGCAGAAAAAATCCCACATTTAAATCACTTAGCTAAACCAGAGAGCTCAAAAAGCTTTATTAAATAACTTTTAATTGATTTTCTCAGTTTATCAAATATTATTCGAGTCTTCCAACCTTCATTAAGGATGTCTAAAGAAGGGACATTAGAAAAGTAACTTGAAATAACAGCAGGCTGGGCAGCTTCTGGGCTACGAAAAGTGAGGTTTTCAGCAACTGAAAACCTGCTTAGAAATAACAGCAGCACAGGAAAACAAATGTATTCTTCCCAAGCCTTTGTGAAGCTCGCTCTAAGCTACGGCAGCACAGTGGTAAGCCCAGCTGTCGATTCAGCAAGCTGCAAGACTGTCACTCCAAAACAGGTCACAGTTCAGCAAACAAGTTGTTATTTGTTTTCACTGCAGATGAAGAGGACTAGTTGTTAAAAAGTGGCACTTCTGAAGCAATGTTTTCCTAGGAACCCCTATATGCCTTTATGTATTACATAAAATATAGCATGTTGCCACCAGCAGACATCAGTAGATTACTGAAAAAACAACTCAAATCTCACTTTATTACAGTAGATGATTTCACATAAGGATGCTGGCTTGCCAGAGCTGGCAAGCACATGTTTCTGTCGCTTTGTTAGGAACCTAGACTTGCCCAAAGTTGAATGGTAGGGCATCAACATCTCCTGCCACCCCTAGCTCCTACGCCAAAGCATTTTGAGTGCATCTGCCAAAAAGCAACCTCTATTCCTTGAGGTTTACACTGGAGCCGTACAATTCGGTAATGACAGATATAGGACCTGCAACTGACTGCTACGCAAGGAAGTAGCAAGGTGGCCCATATTTAGTGGGATGCGCACCATTAGTCAACAGGAATTGGCTGCATTACACACTCTCATCTCATACACTCAGTCATCAATTTAAATTACCTTTGGGCAGAAGACAGCCTCTATCCTTTTGACAAATAGGGAAAAAAAAGCCTCTCAAGGAAGCACAAAATGTTCTTGTTCTTTTTGGCTAAGGAAATAGGCCCTCTAAAACCTCCAGATGCCCAACGTGACTTCTTCATCTGCACCCTTCCCCCATGAATAACTAAGAATCCAAGCTAAATAAAAGACTGACACCATCTCAAAGACTGAGTATTTTGTTCCAGAGCCTGCATGCCTCAATGGAAATCCACGTGTAACAGGCTTTCCATGAGCATCCATCCCACCTGCAGAAATGGAGGAAAACATCAAGAACAAGGGCACACTTCTAAAGAGTTTGGGACAGGAGAGACTACTAAAAAACTCTTGTCCTCCTGCTATCATGTGAGGAAGAACAACACAGACATCCCAAGGCAAGGCAGGCCTCACTTCTCTCCAGATCCCTTCCATCCCCCAGTGGGAACAAAGCACACTGCTTTCCTAGCGACTGGCAGGTCGTGTTCAGGATAGTGTGGAAATCCCTCCTATTCTGTCATGCTGTGTAAGCAAACAGATTTGTCATGCTGGTGCAATTGCTTGCTAGTTTTACAGTATTCCGAGTTTTGTAGATGGCTGTGATGGCTACCAGATAGTTTAGGAATCTATGAGGTACAGAGGAATACAATTAAACTAAAAATAAATTTAAAAACACCAACCAAAACCAAAGGCATTGGTTAGGTATCATCAATAGCATCCAAGGCAGTAACATCAACGTGCTTTTTGGCTGTGTGGTTCTCCAGAACACCCCTACAAATCAAAAAGAAATCAAAGGGCATGCTCACGTGAATGAATCTGAAAGATTTTGAACACGTTCTTCCTCCAAAACAGAGCCTGACGTTCCTTGTTCTCCTACACCGCAGGCCAAGCTGTTGAGGATTACATTTCAGTCTTTGCAAGTTACCCAAATTAAAGAGTTCCCAACTGTAACAGACAGTGACCACTGAAGTACTCTGCAGTCATATTGGTTTTGCAGAATTGCATGAACTGCGCCAAGAAACCTAAACCAACTATTATTACAGCGGAGATAATCATAAGCCTTATTTAAGCTCAAAAACATTGATTTGTCTTTTTTGGTAGTGGTTTTTTCCCTTCTCCAAAATAGTCTTGCTTGGAAGAGTAGGAGGAGGAAGAAAGGAGATGAAAATACACTGGAGCTCTGCGCATCTTAAAATCTTGAAGTTCTTGGACAGCTAGATGAGATAGCACAACAGAGTTCACTACCTCAGGCAGGAAACAGAACAACATTGTACAGACGCCTTGAACTTCTCATAAGAACTCCCAGATTCTAAGGTAAAGAAAAAAACATGAGGCTTTTTAACATTTGTTTCTGAAACACATCTAAGACTCTTCTTTCTATTCACAGAAATGAAATACCATGAAACTGGAGTCACCAGGGTTCACACAGAGCCTACAACACATAGTGTGATGGCAACAAACAATATCTCAGCCAGGTAACAAAAGCACATACTCTAATTCTTTTCCTGCAAAACACACTTCTGTTCTTTTCCATAGGTAAAGCAGACAAATAAAACTGAGGTAACTGCAAGGTTCTGGGCTGAACTGGGGAGTGAGAGCAAATCACTGTAAAACTTACAAGCTTCCACAAGTTAACAGCACTGCGTTTGTCAAAGGTTAAGGCAAGGGTTGGCCATCAGGATTCATGAATGCAAGAGTAGGGAGAGGATACAATAAGGCACCTTCCAGGCCTGTATCCTCCAGGCATCTCATTCTGTGTCAAGCATTGTACCTTTGTTTGTACAAGGCCTTCTGTAAATTCATAGTTTATACATTAGATGCTTTACAAATGAGATATTAAGATCTTGTCTCCTCCTCCTCATCACAATTAGCCAACAAAAGCCAATTTGTCCACAGGAGGATTTAAAATATGTTGCACTTCGAGTTATATCTAGTGATAAATATTCTGAATTGGTTACCTTTTAAACCTGAAAATATGGATTTACGGGTTTTAGTTTTCTCTCCCATACCATCTCAGGCACTCCACAGCTCTGTGGCTGGTGGCCATAATTACCATGTTCTAAACTTGGGATTCCAACTCTGCTGCACTAGTATCTGTCAACAAGAAACAACGAAGCCACCTTAAGTATCAACTCAAAAGCTGTTAAAACTGAAAGATAATCCTATTTATTAGTACTAGGACTGTATTTTACTAGTGCATTTCTAAATACAGAACCTTAACCACACTAGTTAACTAAATGTTTATTTCGAACTAGCAGGTACAAGACCCAGTTAAAGTTCTCAAAAATTCCTGGCTGCAGTGAATTTGTCTGAAAGGGACATTTGGAAACAGTCTACAGCTTGGTCAGACAGACTGACATACCACATCACTTGCCACTGATTAAGAGCAATCATTCAACTTTAGGATGCAGAACAGTAAGTTTCCCCCTCCTGTGATGGGCTATACCCCATTTCAAGACTTATGTATGTTCAGAATAATTTAGCACAGATCCCTTCATACCTGCAAACTTTCCTCATACGTGGTATTTACACCAGCTACTCCATTGCTGTACTCTAAATACCACAGAAAAGAGCAAGTAAAACTATCTGCCAAGAGAATAATTTTTCTCTGTTACTTAAATATCTCTAAGATAACAAACATTTTATTTCCTATGTTTCCTTCTGGTTAGGTGAAGTTAAGCTTTCAACTGTTTAACCACTCCATCTTTGGTATTCTGCAACTTCCCAAATCCGTCCTGAAAATCAACCATGGCACAAAACTGTAGCCACGTCAGACCAATTTGGTCCAAGGCAGCAATACCCTTCTCAGTATGATGTATGATTATTTAAAAAAAATATATATTTAAAATATCATTTTTATTCATATTCATAAATACAACTGCATCGATGTGCAACATACTGCTTTCAGTAGTGCTAAATCACAGATGTGTAAAGATTGGTAACATATGTAGCTACAACCTTCCCCCAGACAGTTCACTTTCTTGGTTTTCCTCAAATGTCTTTGCCTTACCTATCAGTGACTACCTGTCTTTCCACCTGCGACTGCAGAAACTAGTGGCTTCCTATTGCAAACCACAGTAATCACATGGGACAAGGAATGAAGAGAGGAAAATAAACCCCAGATCCTGTCTTAATAAACTAGCCTAGAGTGTATTTTAGTTCTCAACATACCCACTGTTAGAGATGGTTAACTAAGCTTTTGTTTTATCGTCAGCTTCCTTCATGAGCAGCTAGAGTCTTCAGTGCCATAAAAAGCTCATATGATCATAGAAACAATTCTGAACTGCAAAATGAAAATACATGTAAAGTGAATTAATATTCTGTCAAAGGAGCAGCATCTGTGGAGCTCTGTGGTATAACCAGTCTCAAAATCACTCTCACTTGTTTCCTTTTTCTTTGCTGGAGTGGGGGGACACTACAATTTTACTCAGGGAGAGAAAGGGAAAGGAAAAACTATGCATGAATTACACATTTTGAGGCAGGGTCTTCCCTTAAGGAAGATCAATCCAAGAGACTGGGGAACAATTAGTGTGTAGAGTGCAGCTAAAAGGAGATCTTCAAGGAACACGGTCCATATAATGGATGGAAAGGAGAAATGGCAGCAGCTCATAAAATGAGAAAAAAAATAACAGAAAGGTTACTCAAACAGTATTGTAATTTTATTTATTACAAGCTGTAATTTTTACATTTTGTTGCTAAAGCACAGATTTCCAGAATCCACTTAAGTTGCATCCGCAGTGGCATATTGAACTGACTCCAACAAGAAAGATAGAATAAAACAAATATCAGTTAAGAGTTTTCTTGAAAATTAAGCATTTTAGGAGAAGTTTTGCATGTTTTAACAATTCCTCTACCTTCCATATACTTGCCAGTCAGTTTGACAGTCCATGTTTATCAGAAGCCGTCTTCATTTTCTGAGCAGATACAATCCAGGAAGACCCTCCATTTAGCATAAATGAAAGTAGTGGACCTTTTTTTGGTGAGAGCACCTTTTACAGCTTACATGTCATAAAACAAACAAAATCTTCCTGAAAGGTGTACTTGAAGTTAGGAGGGCAAGAGCAGCCACTACTGTAGACAACTGAGGGTTTGGTTTTTTTAAACATCAGATTCTTATAGTGGGTAAGTATAGCTGTCAAAAACCTTGATAGGATTCCTAGTTATTTATCCTGCTACTGTGCTTCTCACACAGACTCATGCCCCTGCTTGATCCAACTCACTACAGCTTTATATTTCATATCCTCCTCCAACATCTGGATTCCCTCTGTCTCAGTCAGCCATGTTTCTGGCCCAATTTCCTTCAAATCTCTATTAGAACATCTTCCAATAAACCCAACACACTTCTGCACGGCAGATTATGTAATCCTGTAACTAATCAAAACACTGTAAATAAATTGAAAAGAAAAAAAATACCTGCATGGTAAAATGAAACTGAGCCGTCATGCTATTACTCCTTTCCTTCCCCCACACGTATATAGCCATCAGGAATAGCAAGTAATACATCATCCACTTAGCTCATCGCTATTTTCCTGCTGGAAGGATCTTCAGCACTACTCTGTAAAGCACCTAGGAATACCTTTGACAGTTGATAAAAATTAAGTTTATTTTACACTCATTAACATGATCATAAACCAAAGGCTACTCTCTCCATTTCCCCAATACAGATATCCTCCATGGCAGGCTTGCCATTTTTTGCTTTATAATGGAGTCATTTTATTGCATGCAAGAAGCCCCAGGCATTTTGTACAGCCCATTACTCTCTGCTGCCCACATTCAGATGGCTAATCTGCTATCAGCCAGAAGCTTGACAGACAAAAGGAAGAGGCAGGAAAACAGTATATGTGGTTGCACATGCGCATACACACTTCAGCTACAAAGTGTTTTGACAGTAGACCCAAGAACCAACAAGGCACACATTTGATTGCAGTCCTACTTATTGCTTCTGTGGTTGAAGGAAGACATATGTGGCTGGGGAGATATTAAAAAAAAAAGAAGCTTAATTAGGATGTCTATTAAGACACATTAAGGCACAAACCTGGAAGGCTTTACTCAGTGAGCATCTTGGAATTTCAAAAGTCACAAACATCTTTCTATTCTGATGATTTACTATACAAGACCTTTGAAATGCTTAAAAAAATACTGGTAAAAGTTCAAAAGATGAAGAAAGGGTTAAATATAAGCAATAGTAAACTATTTGAACAAGACATCTGGCACGTTTTCAGTTGGAGCCCTTCTGTTTTCCAACCTGCTCAGAAAAGAACTCAAGATTTTTTTTAGAAGTTGTATATTCTTTCCTATATCCCAAACTACTGTGATATCATACATAAGCGAAAGCAAATGCAGTGAAATTATTTGTATATATGTCATACTGCATAACAAGGAGCTTTTTAATTATGATGCTTAAAGATGCTGGGGTAATTAAACAAAGAAGGGTTGCAACTTCATACCAAAATAAAGAAAATGCCCATATTTGCTGGAGTTCCTAACTGCCTTACTTATTTTGTTTACTCATCTTGTTTCTGAAGGAAAACATCTCAGAAGAGTTGTAGGCAGTACTGGCAAAAACACTTTTTAAGCATCAGATCTACAAGCAACAGTTTGCATCAAATACCGTGTAAGATTTTTCTGTCAGGATCATAAGCCTCTGTTGTGTTATTCAACTAAGTCTATTTGTATCCTTTGCAGCTGGAAAGCTAAAATTGTCCCTCTTCAGCGAGGAGGCTCACAGAAACAGAAAGTCTGACACTAGCTTTAGTTACTCACATGCTGAGGTACAAACCTGGCTCATCTTTTTAAGAAGTCACTCTCCATCGTGTAACTATCACATCAGCTATGCAGACTGATCCCTGAAGGCATGATTAATCATGTGGTGAAACACAGAGAACTATGGCATGTTATACTGTATTCTGTGTCACTGAAACCATTTCCCTTTTCCTATGCCACAACTAAATTCAGTTTAGTTTCTCATTTCTATTTAAGCTATTATACCACTTTTGTGCAGAAAGTCTTCCAACATTTTGACGGCAATATAGAACCAAACCTACCTTACTGCCATTACTTTTTGTAAGACATTTTTAGGGTTTCAGGAATATGGCATGTCAGTCAATTTAAAAACTGGAAAAAAAAAAAAAAGGTAAGCCTTGCCATGAATAGTCTTTTCCATTGAATTAGTCTCTATGGTTTTAGTATCATTACAACACTGTTATGAACAACAGAAATTTACCTTGTGTTACTACAGGAAGCATTCAAGCCAGCCTAATAGATAAAATTATTGGATACAGTAACTATACATGTGTCTACAAAACTATACTGCAAATGCAAATTCACTCTCAGCACTCAATAGCTAGAATAACCTATTTCGATATATAACAAGTTATCCAACTATCTGCACCTATCTAAAGTTTAAACTTGGCAAGAACAGTGTTTTCTTGTCTTTGAGCCACAGAAGTTCTGAAATCCCCTGTGAGTCTTGTCCCACAGGATGAGTACTTCTCTCCTTTTGTGGCCATCTGCAGCAGCTCCCAAACAGCAGCACCATCCCTGGCAGTGCTCTGTAACCTTATCTTGCTCTCCCACATGTACAAGGTAAGAGGGGAAAAAATTACTACATTTGCATATGTAATTATGGTGTAGCTCAGCAGTAAGCAAAAAATTACTGGAAGTTGAGAACAGATATGCCCGATGACCACACCTTAGTTTTTCAAATGAAAATGCTTTGCAAGGAAGGGGAAGGGACAGCAACAGGGAAGGAAGCCAGTCATTACAGCTCCAAATCTGCTTCAAAGTCCTTATTCACCACCTCATGCTCTTTGCAGGGCCCACTGTACCTAGGTCCTTCCTGTGAACAATAACGTAAGAATGAATCCAGTAGCGCATGACTAGTTCCATTTCGCTTGAGTTTACTGAACAGCTGAACCAGGAACACTCGGGGAAAAAAGGAAAGGCTATGGAAAGACATAAACAAAACAGGATGGAAGACTAGACAGGTCATAGATTCTCCTTTTCCAGTCTAGAACTTCACATGACTTACAGCAGACAGCATACAGGAACTTAAGAGAAAGAATAAAAGGGATTAGAATGTGGGAAGAACGAAAATCTAATGCATACCTGAAACGACACAAGCAGAAATTCCTCAAGACATTGAGAACAACTGCTTAAAAAAACATGTATTTAGGAAAAAGGGACAACTCATTTCCCCTCTGTTTATGAGCATTTAGAAAAATTACATGAGATTGGAGGAGGGAGAAGGTATTAGTAAAACAAAAAACCCAACCTGCTTCTTTAGGTCAAATCTACCTGTTTAGCAAAAAGTAACCTAATCCCTGTAATTAAAGTCTGATTTTTATGTTCTTTAGATTGCACTTTTTCAGATGGAATAGACTTCCCCAGGTTTTTTTCAACCATGCCACATTTGTGATGTTCTGTGATTTCATTTTGCTTTCTACCATATACATTCTGTGGATAGATGTCTCTACAACTTGGAACAAAAAGCGGCCCTCAGTGTCTGTCTGTTGTCTTGTCAGAATTTGGAAAGTGATGTTTGCTAGAATAATGAAAACATTTCATATCACAACAACTGAAGGTGTTCCCTAGCATCACCAGCCCAATTGGCATTTGATCCTAACAAGGACAGGCATATTAGTTCATAGGTAAAAATAGTCTCTCTACCACATCAGACTCTTCTAACTCCTTTATTTCAAGTGTTGTCCATGAAAGTCACGCTCAGGATCACGGTGAAAGGCCAGCTTTATAATCCATTTATCTCCAGCGCTCTTGCCAGCTCCTCCAATGTTCCTGATCTAATGCTTGACTTGTGAGCAACTAAAAAACAGGAGAGCTTGCAGAAAGACAGAGGATATCTACGTCAAGTCCAAAAACATACTTAAAAGAAGTACATAATATTAAATAGTTAGGTAGATAAGGAAGAGTTTGTTTCTTTTCCTTCTGATACACTTCAACATCCTATGGGGTTCTTAGCATTTGAAGAAGTAACTTTACAGGTCCTTTCACTCAAGAAGAGCTGCTGCTCATACTTAAAGATCCTAATTGGATCGGATGGAATGTCATGTCAGCACAGGATAGAATTTATCTTTTTTACTCTCTCTCCTCAGTCATAATTGAGCCCCCTAACATATCCGGAAGAATACATTCATCATTAGATGTGTTCATTTGCCTTACCACAGTTCTCCAAAAATAGGATAGATGGAACACATTGAAGGCAGAGCAGCGAGGGAGATGCCACCAAAAAGAAAGCAAACATTTGTAAGGAAAGCAACAAAGGATGCCAGTTTTCAGGTTTTAACCTTTAGGTGACAACAGTTGTTAACCAAACTGCTTTGCAACAACAGGGGTAAAGTCCTCACATCAAGGAGATTGTGACAGCTGGGAATGACAGCTGAAAAGGAAAGAACTGAGGCTGCTTTCAAACAGTACTGACTTCTCAAAGATGAGAAAGCATATTTTTAGTTAACTTCTGTTGCTCTGAAAAAGCATGTTAAAATAAAAGATACAGTTACATTACAATCATGGCATCGAAAGAAGCACAGAGCAAGGCCAAGTAAAAAAGCCTCCTTTCTTCTCTATTTGGCATTTCTTTGGGGACAAGTGTACAAGTCTAAAGAAGCCTGGTTAATATGTTCAGCACTAACCAACCAAAACATGTGAATCACTGCCTGGCTGCTCCACACATACAGATACAAACTTAACAAGTTTCTTCTTTCTGCTCTACCATGACCTATCCTCCTAACGTGAACGTAAGCTGTCAAGCACTCACACAAGGAATGGTAGGTATAGGCTCTGACACGGGAAGAGAAGCCCCAGTATATATATATATATCTGTACTGCCTGAAAGGTGCTTACATACTGTGGTGATGGGGGTAGCATTTTTCTTAGTACTGAAATAGATTTATAAATCTATGCAGCACTTCACTGTAGTCAGTATCTATCAAGTCTCACTCTTCTTCATTGGGCTTCCCATCTTCCTCGACTGTCACACAGGAATATTACTTATCTATGCAAGAGAGACAAATAGATTATTAAATAGACAGCAGATCAACACAAAAGGAAAATCGAAAATAACCCTAGTCTTTCTTTAAAAGAGGAGGGCAAGCAAAGAATAAAAAGCTGCAACTGTAAACAGTTTTTTAAAATATCAAACTTCTGCTACTCTTTCTAATAACTTAAATATAAGATGCTAGGAATTCGATAGCCAGAAAAGCAAACCAGGTCTGAGAAATATCCACACACTTGATAATCAGCTCAAGAAATTTACTCCATCAGAATGAGAGGCAATGGTTTAGGGAGAGGTTTAAAAAAAAATTGCCAACATAACATGCAAGCAGAAAGTATTACAAAAACCTACACACACAAAACCCTCTATAGAATCCCCCAAGAATTCCAGCATTTCAATGCATCACCTAGTCAACTGAGGTCAAAGCTATATCCCACTGTCATCCTCTCATGCAGCCAACCAGGGACCAGATTCATCACTCCCCGGAAGGCCACTGAGGTGTAGAAAAGATACCAGACCTCAGCAAGAAGCAGACTACTCCCCTCCTTATTCCATCCTCCCCATTTCCCACACACACTCTTCGCCTCACCCATGCACCTCTGCTCACTCATCCATCCATCCATCCGTCTGCCCTCCATGGTTTTGCTTGGAAAAAAAAAATTAAAAAAAAAAATAATCCCAATTTAAAGCTTCAAACAACATTTACTTCAACAAGAAAGAGTCCCTATCATAACTGACCTATATCACTGCCTCGTGACTGGAGCTAACCACACATCTTCACTAATGAAGATACCAGACTGCTCTCCATGCTCTCCTTGCCTGGCGCTGCCCAGGCCTCCCAGGCAGGAGGGGCACCCACCTGCACCCACAGTCACTTCCCACAAGGCTCCACTGTAGCAGCAGCAGCCCCCTGTAGTGGTGGTAAAACCTACACTTGATATGTGTTTGTACCAGCCAAGCAGACTTTCCATTTATGTATTTCTGGGGAACCCTCATTTTAAGGAGGACTTATGCTTTTTTATTTATCTAGCTATCATTTCCATATATCTGAAATACCACCTACATCTGAGACTCTTCTTTAGTCATTACTGTCTCAACAAAACCAGTATCTGATTAAATCATCTCTGCCCAGATGTTAACCTCTAAGAAAAAGAGTCTTCTGAACACCCCACGCAATCGGAGCAGGGATGTTGATGCTGACAGTGTAGGTCTTGAGATAATTCCCTCATCTTGGGTTTTCCTTTCGTCTACCTATACATCACCAAACTTAAGAATTGGGAATACAAAAACTACCAAATTTCAAAATTCTACTTCTCTGGCACGTCATTACATCAGCATAGACTACGCAGACAGGAAACATCACCAGTGAAGATACCATCTTAATACTATCTAAAAGTGACTAAAGAGAAAAAATTTAGTTTTGCATATTGCCACTTGTTTATTGAAAGTACAAGTATTTCAAGACAATAAATATGAAAGAGTTTAAATACTACTTAAACTGAAAGGAATAATAACTGCTAAATGGTAAATCTGTTCTTTCTCTTTAAGGCTCTAGATCAAGCCAAACACAAGGGTAGTCCCAAGGATTAAAAATGGATTGAGACTCAGTCTTGCTATGGACTTCCTGTGTGACCTTGGCTAAGTCACTTGAGAATTTAGTTCTCAAAAATAACAGGCCTATTATAGCTGCCAGAATGAAGCACCAAAGTTTGAGACCACAGATGCAAGCCAGGTCCTGCTTACTTGCCCATAACAGAGAAGATCACACCTGGCAGGCTCTTTTAAAAAATGTAGGCAAGTATGACCAGAACTTCAGCAATATTGATATTAAGAACTTGAAAGCTCATCTGGAACTGTACTTTGAAAATTGGCATGAAAGCCTATATAAAACCAGAATTATTTCCATCTTTCAAGCTCTTGTTTTGTGTATTTGTGTGAAACCTATCATGAGTAAAATCTTTACGATCTCCAGAGATGCAGTACATACTGATAAATATTGGATTTACAGTCAACAAAATACACCGTATTCTAATCAGCTTGTAACATCAATTAGAGTTTTTGAAATTACTACAAACAGCTAATGAGTTGAAAGCAATGAGCTTATATTTTTGGTAAATAATAACAACTGAATTTCAAAGTAGAGATTCTTAAGAGCCATTTGGCTATACGCTGTAATTCCAGCAGTTTCCTTATAATAGAGACCAGTTGCTCAAAAAACAGTTAAAAAGCAAACAAGCAAAAAAACTACAACTAAGCTTCACAGAAGTTTATTACTATGTTAAAGAAATAAAATCGAGTCCCGCACATGTTAAAAATGTCTGCCATCCCTTGCTGGCATTTTAGACCCTATTAAAACAGGTATTTCCACATGAAGAAAGGAACTGCATTGATGTTTTTACTTCAGATTACTCCAGCCTCTCCCATCATCACTGTAAAACTTCCATAAGAAGAAATGACAGGTTAATACCACCACCCAAGTCCCAGTGGGGAAGGAGGCTGAGAGCAGCTGGAGAACCCCTTCTCCCTCCACTGACAACAGAGCAGCGCGCTCACAGAGAGCAAGGGCCTAACTGAAGTCAGTAATGCCAATATTATGGGACCTCTAATAAAGCTCAAAGCCCACAGAAAGACTCAGCATGGAGTGACATACACTATAATAGAAAACATTGAACTCATCCTAAATTCTGTTGATAGAAGTCCAATCTTAAGACTTTTAACTAAAAAAATTCATCTGAGTGACTTCTGTGACAGGAAAGCCCATGTCAGAGAAAGTTTCATCTACTTTTCATCAATTGTGTCAGCAGCATGTATACCAGAGCCCTATAAGCAAGGAAAACTGTTTCAGGAAACTAATCACCTTAAAAAACCCTCTGCCTCAGGTAGCTAATTACTTTAAAACACCCTGCTTTTCAACTGTTAAAATAACAAGTGCTGATTACCAAGAGAAAAATGAGGAGATAATGATATTTTAAAGTGTAAAGTGTATTCCCATTATATTTCAGTAGTTAACATTAAAATAGAAGTATTACTTGTTTATATATGTGAGAAGATTTCCCTGGACTCAAACAGTTAATTCAATTGCCCATGTAGACCTTTTCACTCTGCCTGGAATTTTAAACTCCAGCTACATTCCTCAATTCCCAAATTGAAAACTTAAATTAATGCTGGAGTGAAAACACAATACCTAGTGAAAAAGAAAGGGAGGGGGACAAGAGAAGAAAGGCACAACAAGGACTGATGGATCCCAAGCGTCACTAACACCTGACATCCTGCCAGCAGTTAACACCTTGGAGCTAACAGAAATATGCCATCCCTTATTCAGAGGCACTGACTATCTTCTTACAGTCCTTTGCTTTGTAACAAAACTTTATATGAAATGGTTATCTAATAAAAATAAAAACAGAGAGGAAATGCAACTGTAAAGCAACTGAAATAACACTCTAAAAAGTGAATCTACATAACCTTTGCTTACCAGTGGTAATGAACTCGGTGTTACCAAGGGGTAAAAGGAAAAAAAAAAAGCCTGATTCAAACCCTCTCCTCTCATATACCTGACAGCATGCAGAATTTACAGTTTCACACGTTCTTCTTTCTACCATTAAGTATGCATCTGAAGAACAGAAGGCATACTTATGTTATTTTCAGAGCATCAATATAAAAGGCTGGTATCTTTTTAACCCTCTAGTAAGGGAAGTTTTAAGTATTTTGCTTGCTTTACCTGTCTCACAACATTGCCGAAGAACAAGATATATTATTTTTAGTTCTGTTGTTTAATACAAATTAAAGCAATCCTATAACAGGAGAGATGCTAAGAAAGTAACTAATCCTGATCCTGCAAGCCAACTCAGAAAAAATAAATAGATTCGGTATCAGCAAAGGTTTTAAGTCCATGCAGGACTGGCATAGTGTGGCAATGCAGATAACTGGCCAAAATCACATGCCTCTTTTCTCTTCCTCATTCTCTATCAAGAGAGGAAGAAGGGGAAAAGGTAGAAGAGAGACTCCCAACCAGTGCTATATTTCTGCCTTATCAGTACAGTGCTATCGTTCCCAGCACTTTGCTAACTCCTTTGCTGCTGCAGATATTTTCAGGTACTGGCCAGAAGTACGGACAATGACACAGGACGGTTTTCTTCAGCTATCAAGTGCCAGATTTTCTTGTAAGTGGAGGCTTTAATGGCAGCACCAATCGGCTCTTTTGCTGATCTCCTGTAGGGGCCAATAAACAAGATAGAAAAGGAACCAGCTCTAGAGTTAAGAAGATAAGACTGCCTTTCCAGCTACAGTTAATGCATCAGGATGGCAGCCCCGAGTTCTGGCTCCCAAACACAAAGACAGAAAACAAACAAACAAACAGAAGTCTACAGTACAAGAATAGCTGTGTTAAGTTTATCAACACATAAACAGAAGGAAAGTTTACAGTATGATAACTCAATGCTACAGCCCAGTATTATTAACTGGTATACTGGATGCCAATCCCTTCCTAATAATCTCACATTCTGCAGGAAAGTGGACAAAAAAGGGAACTGGAACAGCATAAAATTGATTTAGTGTATGCTGTGAACAAGCCAGTTGCTGAAGCATCTCCTATACGCTGATCTCTTATTAACAGAAGATACCTACAAGAACAAGGCGCATTTAAAGATTTCAGAAAAAAAAGTCTTATTTATTTTAAAGGTAAAGGGTTAACATTTTTTAGCCATTTTCTTTAGTAAACATTTGCAAGTCAAACATAAACCCACTGCTGAGAAATCTCGATTATCTAGAATCTATTATCTAACTGATCCAGATGCTTCAATGCACAATGACTTAAGTTGGTTTTAATTCCTCAAAAAAAGGAACCAAGAACAGCCTCAAAGGCAACATACTACATTCTACATTGCAGAACTAGTTGATAAAGACTCAGAGGCTTTTTATAATAAAACGAGTGCAGCGATGAGGTCCAAAAGTGATGAAGATGAAAGATACCTGAAACGATACCACATCTTATGCACCTTTTGTTTTCTGAGAGTGATACGTGCTGCAGACAAAATGTATTGTGCTAAACAGCCTCAAATCTGCTTTTCTAATATTAAGCACAAAGGAAAAACACTGACAGCAAGCGTGGTAAATAAATCCCTCCCTTGAGAGCAAAAGCAGCAGACAGGAGGGGGCTGACATGCAGGCAGGAGAAAACTAAACACCATCTTTTTTTCTACCTGCACAAGTTGCCATTTGCTGCAGTGATCGAGAATCTCTTTTCCCCTGTTGATTTCAAAAGCTAGATTTTCAGCAAATTTCTCTCACAAGTCATCTGTTGCTATGCTTTAAGAGTATGATATTCATATCACTGGATCTTTAAGAGAAAAATTCATTTTCTTTCCTGTTCAGGTAAACATGTTTACAGCTCCTGCACAGACGCTGGGTGGTTCAGACTCACATGTCACACACATGTCGTCAGCAACAAGAAAGCCCCTTTCTCTGATCATCAACATTTTTAATAAGGTAAAGAGAAAAGCACTTTCCAAACTTACCTTTAGCACAGCCAAATCAGGAGTTAAACATAAATATTTACACGCGGACAAAGAATTAATAACATGAGCATGCAAACACACACATTCGCCAGAAAACGCACACGGCAAAAATAAGCAAAGCCTCCTAAGTTGAAAGCGCTCCACTCCAGCCGCCAGCCCCCGGGGCAGGCCGTTATTTATCACCACGTTACGCCCGGAACAGTCAGATTGGAGAGGAGAAGCACCGGTCGTGACTCGGATCTATTTCGGAGACAGTTCCCCGCGCATGAAAACATCTCGGATCGCAGGCGAAAGCCTCCCTATCTGTGACCCTGCACAGGAAATGCCACATAAAACCTAAAATTGCCAAGGAGGGTTACAAAACCTCCTGCTTTACATCCTACTGCGAAGAGTCGCTACGAGAACCGAACTACTTCTCCATTTTCCAGAAAATAAGTAGAGAGTGGGTGTTACGAGTGTTTATTCCCCTCGCTATGTACCTTCCAAACGCATCTTAAAGTAACACACGTACCAAAGGGAAAAAACGCACAGCACCAACCCCACGGCAGCCCTCGAGCCTGAAATGTAAATGTAATTCCTTATATAGACTGCAGCAGTTGGTCACAGACGCACGGAGAGCGGAGCCGGGGCCCCCGGCCAAACCGTTACCACCCATTATTATACAAACAGGTACCTCCGAAGCCAGAGGGAAGGGAAGAAACTTCGCCGTCCGCCCCCGCCGCCCGGGAGCAGCCCTCCCTTCCCCGCCGCCCCGGCGGGACCCGGGGCGGGGAGGCAGCGCGGCCGCGGGGCGCCGCCAGGGACCGACTCCCGGCGGGGAGGAGGCAGCGAACGCGGCGGGCGAGCGACGGGGACGCGGGCCGTCTCCTGCCACCTCCCTCCGTCCCGGGGCGGCCGCGCCACCCCCACGTCAACTGC
>VYZX01013510.1:46702-91937 GCA_013401335.1 Brachypteracias leptosomus
TCCGCCGGCGGCAGCGGGGAGGGATCCCCGCGGGGCGGCCCGAGGGGGCGGGAGTCCCGGGGGGGGACGGTGGGCGCCGGCCCCGGGGCTGCGGATGGGGATCCCCACCGGCGGCGCGTCCCGCGGGGGAGCTCCGCCCGCCCCGCAGAGAGACTGTCCCGCCGCCTGCCTCTTTCCCGGGTGGGCCGCCCCGCTGCCAGGTGCCTCCCGCCCCGCTGCCTGCCCGGCGCAAGCCACCGGCAGCCGCCCCCAGGTACAGCGGGGCCGAGCCTGTGCCGGTCCCACTTCCCCTCGCCCCCGCGCCTCCGGCGTTGAAGCGGCGATGGGGCTGGCACCGCCGCAGCGTCCGCGCTCCCCCCGCCTCTGCAGCCCGACCCCCCCGCGCTCCCTCACCGTAAGCCGGCCGGGGAAGAGCTGGGCTGGGGGGGCAGCGCGGCGGCGTTAGCACCGGCTGACTCACAGCCTGACGGTCGCCTCTGCCTTACAGGTCTAAGGAAGAAGCAAACAGCTGGAAGAGAGCGGTGCCGTTCCCGCCGCATGTGTAGTCTGTCGTTCGTGATTTTGCCTTAATCATACTTCCTGCTTTTACGAAGAGGAGAAGAGGTATAAAATTCTATACCCTAAAAAATGAAAAGGGACGGGAACCATTTTTCATGGATAATTAATAAACAACCTCGTTTGGTCTTAATAGATATATTTCATGTATTAAAAATTAAAACATTACTATCAAGCACTTGCACATTTATTTACTCTTGCTTTTCACCTGAAGCAATAAAGTAATTCAGTAAATTTCCGGTTTTTCCCTTGGCTTTCATATTTCCTTTTTTTTAATCTTGTTCTGGGATGACTCTATTGAATTTATAGTTCTGTGCTTCTGCAGAGTTCTTTTATCCAAACAAATTACATTTCAGTGAAAGCATTTCTATTAATGGGATACTTTTAAAAAGGAATTGATACACTACTGAACTTGAGGCCTTTAGCTATTCTACATTGTCTCCACGTGCTATATGTTCACACACTGTAACGTATCACCTCATATGATGGAAACAGCAAAAAATGCCTCTAGAAAATCAAGTATTGAACACTGGCAGTTTGTGGAAGTACCTTGCATGTGAAGCTTCCCCAGAAGTCAGTACAATCAGAAATGCTTAGAAAAGAGGTATAGGGCTAACATGGATGCAGTTATGTAGAGATCTAGAGGGATTTTTTTCAGAATTAATTGTGCTCTCAGAAATGTACATGAGATGTGGATTTAGGTACTCATGTGAAAACAGTTATTGCCCTTTTTTACAGGTAAAAAGTGTTTGCCTAGTATCTTGAAAACTTGGTACATTTAGGTGTAGTGTTTTTAAATAGGTACCTTTTTCCAGTGTAAACTGGTTCCTGACTTCAACAATTTAATGAGGATCTACCTTAGAGTTGTTAAAGAAGGGTAACAAATCAAACAGTACAAAGTGTTTGATGGAGTAATAGAAGTCATTTCAAAGCATTAGATTTGGCATTAGCTAGGAGTACTGTACCAATACAAGGGTAGCTAAAAACCGCAACATGAAACCAACTACAAGATGAAAATAAAACTTCTCAGCAAAATTTTGAGTGACTTGCAAAGTTTAAGGCAGAATCTTGTTTTTATCCTGCTTTAATAGTCCAACATCCTTGCTTGTCAAGTTTTTGTAGAGAAAATACCTGTGGCTGTAAAAGTGCTGTCAAATTAGGGCTTAAGGTGTTTTAGGATTTTTGGGTGGTTTCGTCATTCTGTGATTGAATTTAACCAAAATACCATGCACAAGTTTTCATGCTAAGTTTATAGTTCCTTAAAATTTGCCATGTCTTAGAAGGCATTTGCAAAAATAAAAATAATAACATACCTGTAAATATATTTGTAGGTTTGTAACAATTTTCCCTTGAATGTCCACAGAAAACTTCAGGCCCTTCTTTAAGCAACTTCCAGGTAGCTTCTTTCCATTGAGTTTTGTCACTTTTTTACATCTACATAAGAATTCTTGTCTCTTCATTTTGAGAATTTATCCTAACAGAATGAGGAGAGAAACAGTCTCCTGGTGGTGTTTGTTATTTATCTTTTTCAAATATCCATGGTGTCTGTTTGAGCATTAGTCTCTTGAGATTTCCAAGCAGCTGGGAGAAGTGACAACTCTTGCTGCCCTTTAGTTTCTGAAGAGCAGAACTGAAACTGGCAGGAGCATTGCTTGCTCTGCACTGCTATACTTCTTGATAAATGAGAAGAGAAAACCAAAGCAATCTTTGTACGTGTTATCTTTGATACCAAGGAGGTCTAGAAACTAAAAAAGCAGAGGGTAATGCTTTGCATCAAGTAATTGATTACCCCAATCACTATTCATTGTGGAAAGTATCTCATTCACAGCTTCTAAATAGAGATGTGGATGGGTTGGTTTCTTGTTTTTTAAACTTTGATATATTTAATCCAAGCAACTGGGTACTTCACATCTTTATATACAAAGTTCCAGTTATTTACTGTGCTAAAAAGCATCACAATTAAGAATGCAGCCACTGCCAAAGTATTTTGACCAAATACATTCTTCTAATCCTGGATGCAAACCCACTAGTTAAAATTCCTGCTGTTTTTGTAATGTTCTGCAGTATATGAGCACAATGTATATGTGATTTAAACTGGTTTGTGCTGCAAGAACTGAAAATCCTGTTTTTCTTTATGGCACACAGCTTTCAGTATGACTTTTCAGTCAAGGATGCATGAATTAATTAATGTACTAATTTGCAAAATCTCAGCAAAGCAGTATATTTTCTGTATCCTCCTAAACATGGCAGGCTGGAAGATATGTTTCTTTAAAGGAGCGGTCATCTACAACAATTAGTTTGTCTCTAGTGACAGTTTGTGTGGGAATTTAGGCATCCTAAATAGGCATAATATGGTTGAAACATCAGATCGCACAGCTGCTGTACTTCACCCTTTTTGAAATTTATTTCCGTTATCTGAAGACAGGAATTAAAATACTTTAGTAGTCACACTGAAGTGTGAGTGCTCAAAAACCAGCTAATGATTATTACACTTTTTGCCATTTAAAAAATAGTCATGTATGTTGTGTTGTGGTTTATGATCTGTTGAATATGTATTATTAAATAAAAGCAATCAGTCCTCTGCCTGCTCCTTACTCATGTTTATGAAATGAAGCTTCACATCCCATCTTGAGTATTCTAGATTTAATGGTGTTCATTGAGTTGAATGAATTCAGAATTACTGTGGAAAATGACTCAGTGAGTTGTTTCTTGTTTCATTGCTGAGTTGCGGAGATTCTTTTTGTGTGTGTGTTTTAATTTCCGTTAGTGAAACTTTATTTTCACTTCCATGTTGGAATGTCCTAAAATTTACTTTTCAATTGATGATTTTCTTCTTTTTTGGAAATATGCTTTTGCTCCTCTGTAGAAATTATAGTTGAAGGATTTACTAGGAGAACAATGACCCAGAAATACACAGCTTGACTGCAGCTAAGGTGAGAAACTAATCTTGAATAAAATGTGGATTTTAGAGATATCAACATACAGTTTAAGTGCCCTTCCAGATGGTCTTTGAATTTCTATTTTTGCTTCCAAGTCAATCTAATAAGTTTTCAAGCTGTACCCTGGGGTGTTCTACAGTCTGAAAAAATGGTGAAGCTACTCGAAATTTGCACATTTAGTTAGAGTGGAGTTTGTAAATATTTATCAAGAAAAATTACCCTTTTTTCACGGTCTTGAGCTTAGATTTTTTTCTGTCTCTATACTTTATCATGTATTTTTCTGTTCATTTAAAGCTTGAAGCTATGATTCCTAATTAACTGTCGTGTCTTGCATGACTTGAGAAGGCTGTACCTGCTTGTAAGATTTAAGTATGAGGACGTAAACTGCCATAAAGCATCGATGTGTACATAGCTATATATAGCTGTAATGACTTGCATATATGTAAGTGACTTCAAAATTCTTCCTTGTTAAGAAGAAGTGTCTGTGAAGATCACAAAGGCCTTCAAAACCATTTTGTTTCTCTTGCTGTCCTTTTGCCGCACTTGTTGGATATTGTTTTTCTCTTGAAAGTAATTAACCCCAGCTGATACCAACGTCAGGTTGGTATGTGGTATAAAGCAAAAGCATGAAAACATAACCAGGACCTACAGTTCCATTCTTATGCTAATCTTAACTTTAGATGTGGTCTCTGTTTCAGAGCCTTCACACAAGCAAAAAATTATTTCAGAAAAGGAAAGAATTTGAAAAGGTCATTCCACATTCTTCATCCAAAAGGCACATCTTGCATGTGCAAAATAGAATTGGAATGCAAATTTGGGTACAAGTGTTAGATTGTGAACAGTTGTGATTTTTTTGTTTGTTTTCAAAGTACTTGGAACATCAGTTGAGAATGTCTACTTCAATACTTTACTTTCTACTACTAGATGCAGTAGCAAAATACTGTATTAAAATATTATTTTTTGTTTTAAATTACATCTGAACTTGTGACTGATCAAATTACAGTTGTAGTGCCGTTAGGTTACCCGGTTTTATTAGTAGCACATTTTCCATTCATCTTTGTTTATGATGACTCTGCAGAAGTGTCCTTATCCATTATACTATCTAATTAAACACTAATGTATTGTGAATATTTTCCCATATGCTTCATGTTTGTTTCCTTCTGTAACTTACCCTCTGCTTCTGATTTTATTCTACTCCCCAGCCCTCTTGCTGTTGCTGTCTCACAGTTTTGTATGATTGCTCACTTAGCTCTTCTTTGGAGTTATTCTCTTTGTTACGATTTCTGTAGAGCTGAATTTTTATATTTGGGATTTTTAATTGCTGGAACACATTCTAATGTTAGATGTTATTCACTTGTTATCTCTCATTTGTTTGGATTTTTTTTCTCACTGCAAAGTGCATAATACTTCTGCAAGACATGTTTGCTAATATGTAAAGGAAAGCTGTTGTTGTGGAGCTGCTATAGTTTTGGAGATTGCAGTTTGTATTCTGAATATGCAGAATTAACATAAATAAAAGCAGAAAAGAAGAATATGAGGGTCTACCAAAACAAACAAATAAATACAACTAAAAGTCTAATTTTGCTTAAGAGACCTCAACAAATCATCAGTCAATGCCATGAGGAGAAACACAGATACTGTAATAGTTATTTTCTGAGACGTGAAATGAAGATTGGTTGTACTCAGCATAGTTGATCTGAATCTCTTTGGCAAGGTAAGGTCCTGTCTGGTAGATACAAACATATGGTATTAAAATGGACAATGGTATGTTTGAAACCCAGATGCACAGACCAAATTTGTTGGCACTATCGAGCTGTGTAAAATATAGTGTAATTATATCTGAGTTTAGTTTGCTGGAGCAGGGAAGAGCAGTTCAGGGCAAGAATGATCATGAGTTGATAAGGAATTGGAAAGAGATTATGATTCTCATGTAAGTCTATGAATATCAGGAATTCTTGATTGCAAGATCAAACAAGTAAAGCCTAGTTTGGATCCATCCAAACAATAAGCTTTTTTTTTTTCCTTGTGGAAATAAAAGCCTAAAAAGATTTCATGTGAGATCAAATAGAAAATGTCTTTTTTTACCTAAGTATTACAAGCTTGGATTAGAGCAATTGTTAAAAGCAGAGCCAGTGGCCCAGGGGTTTCTGAACCAAGTTATTTGACAATTCCCTTTATTAGATTCCCTCTTCTTACTGGGGAGGTTTGAAGAAAGATGCCAATAACGGGCAGCTCTCTAGATCACTGGGCTGTAGAAACTCTGAAGAACTCTCATTTTCCCTTATTGATGCTGACTAACTGTGTAAGTACTGAAAGAAGGACAAGAACTCCTGTGTCATCTTAAGAGAAGTACTTTGAAATACTCTACTCCTCTCACCACTTAGATAAATGTTCTGGCTGTTAGGTTATAATCTTTCTCTAGTTCAATGACTAAAGTATTTTATAGAAACAAAAAACATGCATCAGTACAGATGAAGACCACCCGCATTGTTGACTTGAGGAAGGTAAATTAGCATCATTGGTGAATAATGATGATTGCAATTTCTTTGAGGAGAGGATAGAATCCAACCTTGGTTTTTAATATTCTGGAGAAACTTAGTGAGTACTGGAATTTAATATTAAAGATGGATTACACCCAGCATTTCATGCACACAGGGCATATTTTGAATGGCCCAAATCAGTTTCTTCAGAGCAGCCAGATAGAGAAAAGCTGAGCTTGAAGATATGAAGGTGGTTAGTAGAGTGACCAGAAGCAGATCTTCACATGCACAGAGAATTTAACTGAAAAATTGTAACTAGAATTAGCTCGAAGCTGAAAGTGATAATAGGAGGCTTTGTTTGGATTTAGATGCCTGCAAGATCTTGTTTGACCACTGTTTTGCAAACCGAAAGCTATTTGAAGTAATAAAATTAAAATTTGATGTGTTTTAGGTAATTTTATTTCTATTTAAAAGATTTATTACCTATTTCAGTAGCTATTGGTAGGCATTCATTGAAGCAGTTGATTTCTTGCAGGTGATAACTAACTCGTGTTTAGTAACCGTAGTAGCTGATCATGTGTGGGACTTAGCTGTCTTATGTAGAGTTCTAATTCTGGGCTAGTCCCTCCAGATTGCCTTTGTAGTTAGTGGGGATTGAGTCAGCAGTCTGGTGTATCTCACAGTCATCTAAAGTTAAGTGAAATGAATCCTACTCCATCTCTTAATCTTGACGTCAGTCCAGTCAGTGAGATATGTTTTCCTGTCATCAGATTGTTGGGATTTATGGAGATGACTCCATGTCTCTGCCCTAATTTTTATTCCCAGTTTTGTAGGGTGAAAAGTCCTAAAATTTGTTGCCTCACCTGTAAGTAGTGGTTTTCTTGCCAAGTATCTTTAGACACTGTTCTCTGATCAGGCCACACCAGTTCTGTGGATTTTTGCATAATGTGCCATGTATCACACACCACCAAGGACATTTGGGAAGTCCTAGCTTAGAGAGGATGACTGTGAGAACCTTATTCTGCAAAGATCTATAATTCAAAAGCTGAAAGTTTGTTTGTGCAGCCAGGTGTGCTTGTTTTCAGATTTATTATTGAAGCATCTTGAAGTAGAGGACAAAAGAAATTTGTTTAACTCTTATTAATAATAGTACTTTGGTGCTGTGCCATTTATTCTAGGTAATGTCAAGAACTTTATGGGATTCATTGGTAATTTTAGTCGTAAGATTAAGTTGCAAAATGGAAAAAGCTTCTCACTACTATAGCATTCTTCACCATGATTCCAGCACTATACTTACTTCACCTTAGACTGCTTTATCTTTAGTTGGTGATGGCTTCATAAAGACGGCTCTGCTCCTAAATAGTATTAATGGGTTCTGTAACGTTTTTATCTTAATATTGTCGCTTGCTTAAATGTTTATTTCAGAAGATCTGAAAAATTATGTTTGTAACTACTGTTAATTTCCCCTATGAAAGGTAGCTTTTGCACAACTATTTTTCAGCCTATTTCAAGACATTTTAACTACAGCTGGTTTTAATCCAAGTCAAACTAAATCACAGTCACATTTTCTCTTGAATAGCAATGCACTACATTAGTTTTACAGCCTCTGAAACTGCATTTTAAGGACGTATGCATTGTTTGTGTCTCCATTCTCCTCAAACTGATGCATACTGATATGAATCCAAGTAAATGTTTTTGGTGTTGTTTTCTCAGCCTGTTTTTCCTGTGGTATAGTGATGGATAACCCTTTCTGTTGACTTGGGCAGGACTGAAGAAAAAAAAGCAGACAGACCTGTCCTTTGCTGTGACTACCTAGACTCAGCAAACAGGCTATTCTTCATTCATAGAAGACATTAGATAGAATATCCAGCTAGCCAGGAATCACCAAACGTACCAGAGCAAATCCTATGGCTAAACTGAAACATATTTTATGTAAATTCATCTTTGTGTTCTTTTTCTTGCTTACTACTCAATGCTGTCTCTCATGTCCTACTGCACAAGAGTTCAGGGTGCCTTTCTTCACTAGCTCTTCTTACCTTTCAGAATAATAAAAAATATGCAAACCAATTTTAGATAACATTAATGGTGTATATCTGTTACTACATTGCATCTACTTGCATACACATATGCACACATAAAGATATTTTTAAAGATTAGGAAGGTCACAGAGTCATGGGTTTGGCCTAGATTCGTGATCTCTTGGTTCTACCCACATCTGCCTGCCCCATCCCTCCCCAGGAGATTACTACCACCACAGCCGAGGCTGCCGTTCAAATCCCCACGTATTAGCAAACTGAAAACAGCAGTAATTCAAATTAAAAGTACTATGCAGCTGCAGACTCAGTCTTTCACCCATTTATTTGAAGTGTCTGAAGAGCTTACCAGTTCCAGTTGTGTGGTCAATGTTGTTTCCAGCTGCTCCAGCTATATCCAGCATGGATGGCACTGCTCTAGAGTGGAAACATTAATGCTTCTGTTTTCAGCCAAAGAGTTAATTTTTATCCCATATTTTGTTAGCTACATTACTGCATCACTTCCTGTGCCTTATGTGCATTGCTGTGTCACTCAACAACGTGTTAATATATCTTTCCCCCTTGTTCAAAAAAGTTCCCAAATCCTAATCATACAGATTATGCAAACCCCACTCTGAAGACAGTCTTAGAATCTCCATGGAAGACAGTTTTAGGCAGATGCTTATGTTTGATGTTGACATGTATGACATGCAATGTATGGAAGGTCATCCATCATGTCAGACATGTTTCATTCATCAGAGTTGACTTCCCAAATGCTTTGAGAAACTAGCCAAAACCACAACATGGGAAATTCATTAGCCAAGAAGAATGTTTGAGGATTTGCACTTTCTTGTTCCAACAGCATTTACTATAATGGTGACTACCAGCTAGGGGTATACATCTCTGCATCTCTATAGTAGAGTAGCCTGGGGGAGTAGGTAACAGAAAAGCTCCAAACACTTTATATTCCCCATTCCTGCCAGGAAAAGATTCTGATTTCTCCAAACCTTTCGCTTTTCCCCATCAGAATCTGAACAAACAT
Source organism: Brachypteracias leptosomus (assembly GCA_013401335.1). Taxonomy (NCBI): domain Eukaryota; kingdom Metazoa; phylum Chordata; class Aves; order Coraciiformes; family Brachypteraciidae; genus Brachypteracias; species Brachypteracias leptosomus. The sequence goes on from VYZX01013510.1 coordinate 55,731, forward strand.
CATGAAGCTCGCTCTTTCTAAATTAAAAGAATATCAAAACCACTTAATTTCCCTTTTCCAGTCCTACTTGGTTCTAAATCTGCATTTGACATTTCATGCTACACCCGGTTCCAACAGATGTAGGTTCTGTGGCCTTACAATTAGGTACTATGTTAAGTGATATCTAATTTTAGGAGGTGCCATATGGCTTTCCCTGTATTTTCCTAGATAGCTTATAAAAGGGAAGCATGCTGTTTCATTACAGAGATCCATCACTTCCTGAAGTCATAGGAAGACTCATGTTTCCTCAAGATCTAGAGATCCTTGGACCACAATGCATCACCAGGCTATGTAGAGCCCTTTCTATGGCCTAGTTACAGATATTTTAAAAAAAAAGAAAAGACAGGGATTAATTAATATCAGAACATTGATTTGGAGAATATAAGTTTCAGGTTGATGATGTAGCAGTCATTTTTCTAACTTTCCCATTACAAGATGTCATTTGATTTTAGGGACTAGTAATCTCCAATTTTTAAGTTATTATTCATTTTAGTATAAGAGACATCTCTTCTGTTATCTGACCATCTGGAATCCTTTTATAAGAAAACCATCATTCCAGTATTAGAAAGAATATTTTAGCTTGCCATATTTAATTGGAACACATTGAAGCAAGATGCAAAGCAGTATCAGATGAAAGCTAAACTCATCTGTTAGATGCTTGAATGAGTACAACCTTCCTGTCTAAAGAGAGTCAAAGAGTTTAAGAAATTACTGGCTTAGTCTTATGCAGAAAAATAATAAGGAGCAGTCATTTAATAATAATAATGGCATAGTTAAATATAATTATAATAATAAAGCACACAAAGATTAAGATATGTTGATTATGATCTATGTTAAGACATCTTAGGAGTTAAGATATACCTTGAAGAGAGTGTCACGTTTGTCTCTGTGCCTCTCCCATTAGGGATTAGATCACATTCCACAAGGCTAAAGGTAATCTCCTTGTTAGCATTTTCCATTATGAAATTTTCGGTGCTTCTCTGTCAAGCTGTAACCATGTGTTTCCTAAACAGAGTCCATCTGACCAGTTGTCAGCCACTCTGCTAGCTGGCAGCACATCCGTCACTCGGAGCATGTTCCCTCCTCACCTGACAGCGCTGCTTATCCAACTGTTCCCAGAGTGGGAATCTACAGAAGGCACTTAGAGAAGAGACAGAGGAGGCTGTTCCCCAGAAAGCAACATTCTTTGAGATGAACACAAGGAGGTTTTTGGCTGGTGTCCCACCACATTCTGCTGAGTCAAGTCAGCGTTAAGTGAATACAAATTTTCCCTTGGGAGCCCTAATTACAGCTGATGATCTGAGGAAGCTATAGAAGGAAAGGGGAGGGCTGGAATGCTTTCATAGCCTCTTCTTTTGAATATCCAGGAAAAATACAGGAGAGACACATGACCCATGGCACCCGAGAACTGCAGTTGCAGGCCACACCCAGCTTCACCCCTATTGATTTCATCTGGACTCCTGTTGGAAAAGATTTTTGGGGTGACCGAGTAATCAGAAGCAAGTCCCTACAGACCTGTCTGTGGTGGACATTACTGTAAGACCTGCCAGCATCAGTGCTGCATCTTTTGTGCACACAGCTGCTGGTGCTTACTGTCCATTTCTCTTTGCTTAAATTAATGTATGTGGCATCTGATTATTTTTCTAGTGTATTTATTATTTTGCTACAATTTATATCGTTATTAGAGTGCTTCAATGCAACTTGTTGAGAGTAATCAGCCTGTAGTTGCCTTTCATTCATCTAAGGACAGTAAAAAGTAAAAAAGCAGTTACAGTCTTGGAGTGATGCAGCTGAAATAAATCCATTGCCCAAAACTTAATGGTAGGCAATAGTGTCTGGAATTGGCTATGCAGATGGAAGGAGGGATGGGTGGAAGTGGGTGTGACTGGCATACAGCCTGCAAAGCTGCTCATGAAAAGGCAGAGAGGAGCAACAAGAGAAGTAAAAATGTGCTTTGGGGAGAAAGTCTAGCAAAAGAATTTTTTTGGTTGAAATGGCAAGCAAAGAAACTGCCTTCTAGTGTTTAATTCCTGCTTGGTTAGAGAAGCCATAAACCAGAGGTTTCTGACAGCTCTTGTGGTTTGCACTGGGCAGCCAGCAGCCTGGAGAGCAGATTAGGGTAGGGAGGGGTTTAGGTCAGCCTCTGCCCGATGCCCCCTGCCCGGCTCTGCCCCGTCGCGCCTCGGGGACACCCGTCTGCATCCCCGCTTCCAAGCACCTGGGAAAGCGCCCATTAGCGCCTTGGTCAGCACAACAAAGAAGCAAGATGGGTTTGAAAGACCTAAAGCATCAGCCTATAATTGAGGATCCTCAATTAGGAAGAGCCTCGAGGCAGGATGGTGACCTATGTCGGGGAGGAAAAGGTTGGGCTTTAAGTTAGTGTCAGTAGCTTGAGAACTCTTGTGTTGGATTTTGTTTGTGTTTGGTTTTTTAGGTTTTGGAGGGGGGTTGTTGTTTGTTTGGTGTTTTGGTTTGGTTTATGGTTTTGTGTGTGTGTGTGATTTGTTTTGTTTTCTCTCTCATTATAAATATCTTTATATCCCTAAGTGTTTTAAAATTAAGTGCTCCAAAATAGTGAAGCATGGATAAAGAACAAGACAATTTCCGAATGTTTGAATTAGTAATCATCCCCAGCATTTTGAGCACGAATTTTTGATACACAGTGTTACAGAAAAATAACAAAGCTACCTGTAGTGGGACATCAGGGAGAGCTCCCAGAAAATTCTCGGAAATAAGCAGTGTCTTGAATCTATTGAAGTGAAAGTCCAACGGAGTATGATCTTCATTTTCTGGCACACGTTGCCTTGCCTTCAGCCATTTTTTACACTTCATTTTTGTTCATCCAAAGAAAATGGTACATCTGCACACTGAATATAACATTGACTTGGAATTTCCTGACTTCAGCAGTCCCTCCAGAAAAATAATGCATTAATAGAGTTACACTTAGCTTTCTGCTTTTAAAAAGCTTTTTTTTTCACCTTCCAAGTTCTTCTGGCTCTGTGTGAGATAGTGGAAATAACATAGGACTGTGTAACCACAGCAAACAAGTTGGGTGGGAATTCTGTAGCTGCTCTGCTGGCCTGAAGTAGAGTGGTAGTGAAGGAGCAGCCTGGATTTTGGATTTCATAGGTGTATTTTTTTTCACCCTAAACTCCATTCATTTCTATGGATGAAAATAAAGTTATTCTGTTGTAGGCAGCACTGGTGGTGATGTATAACTAGGGATCTCTGATATTTCCATTGTAAGAGGCAGATTTCAGTTGGCTATAACTTCAGCTGTTGGTTGGTTTATATTTTAACTGATTAGATAGGAATTTCCTTTTCTGGATATCTCCTGCAATCTGACTTTTTTGAGAGAGATGCAGCAGTGAAAGAGTGAGAAGTTCAGCAAATTGTTCATCAGTATCTATAAAGTATTTAAGCAAAAATATATTATTTTGACCATATAGAGAAGCTCTAAACTCCTTGCTTAAAATCTGGCAAAGAAGTCACCCTCTTGTTGGGATGTCTTTTCTGTTTTCTGTGGAAAACTTCAGTTGATACATAGGTAATAGAAATCTGTTCAAATTTGGCACATGGATGTGCCAAAAAAAAAATCTGTCTACTCTGAACATGCACCAAAGCAGGGACAGAATTAGCTCACTGAGGAACACTTGATTGATCCACCAGTAAAAATGCTGAAAGGCAGCAGAAATATTTAACCTCCTAGCAATTTATACTTTAGTGGGGCTTAGCTGGTGGAATGTATAAAGTTATTTTTCTTCCTTGTTTTACCAATAAAATTCCCTGATATAGACAAAAATTTGAAGTCTAGACTTTATTCTCTCTCTTATAAATGGACTTTTTCTTTAGCATCACTGTAAAACCAGAACCATGACCCTCTGAATCGCTGAATTCTTCCTAGGTGTTTTTCTAAAAGATATTGCCAAATATTCTTTGGATACTGACATTTTTAACTATATTCATAAAATATTGACAATGTGTAAAGATGACATAATTTGGGGATCTTGGTCAGTGGAGATCAATTAACATTATCTGTGTATAGCACTACATCTTAGCTCCACTTTCCATTAAGTCTGGTTTAAATATCCCACCTGTTGCTACCAAACAAGGATGTTACTGATGTGCCATAGTCAGAGACGCTGGTTTTGAATCTTCCGCAGTGCTCTCCCAAAGTAAGAATCCCTTCTGCTCTTCATTGTCCCTGTATCCTCTCCCTATTAGTTTTTTCTGTCATCAAGAAAATCCTCTAAGAAGCAAAAGGTGTAGAACCTGCATTACTAGTGGTAAAATACAGCCTTACTATCGTTTACAGAAGCAGTACCAATCTTTTGTTTTCATAAGGGAGCAAATGTGTTTGCTTTCCTTCACATGTTACTCAGTATGTCAATAATTAAGGATATTGGGGTTTGACACTTCACTGTGTTCCTGTGGGAGTATTTAGAGATAAGTTCACCAACCAACAAGTTTTAGATGAGAGATATTGCTCCTGGTTTGGAAACAGCTCTCAGGGCTGAGTGTACTGTACACCAAATGCCAAGGGGTCTAACCAATGGGCTAATGTCATCATTGCCAAGACTCCCCAAGATGCTGTTGGAATATTGGGTCAGGACCTAGAGGTTATCTGTCTTCTTCCATTTAATTGCAGGCTTAGTAGAAGCCTGAGCAGCTTTTCCTGTGGTGAGCTTAAGCGTGGGATCAGTGCAAACACATATGTTCTTGTGGCTTCGTTGGACCTAGAAAATCTGGTGGGAGTATGTAGGCAACTTAGTCGTGATTGCTGCAAGCTGTGAGCATGACCAGGGACATTGCAGAGCTTCAAAACCTTGTTGAAGACTATATTAAAGTTAATAACATTGATTATGCAACCTATTTACTGTTTGCTGAAAGCATCCCTCCTATACAAGACATAGAAGAATAAACAATGTGAACTGGGAATTTTTTGATGTGCAAGTTTAACACATCACTATATCCTAAAATCATCTAGAAAGTTTTGTTTGGGGTTTTTTTTTTTTTCAAACTAAAGATATAATGCTGATTTTCAGTAATTAAAAATCGCAATGTGAATGGTGCTTACAGGTTCTAGAAGCTAAATCGAGGTTTTGTCTACCACTAATGTGGTATCTACCTACTGCATGTCCTATTATTTAGCTTAAGGGGAAAAAATATGCTGGTATTATTTTTTTCCATCTGTTCCATAACCTCTGATATTGAGCTTCTAAAAAGCTCAAAGCAGACTAAACAGGTCACAGTAAAAACAGTAAGGTTGCTTTTCATGCATTCTTTAAATCACATGTTTTAATTATAGATTTAGTTTGCTAATTAGAAAACAAGTCCACAATGTGGTATCTATCTTCTTTCATTTGAATCAATAAACAGAGAAGTCATGAGAAAGGGACCTCTTCCCTTCAGGGAGTCTTTTCTTGTTAATGTTGACTCAGGTTGTTAGTGCTTATTCTTGTCTCCTTTCCTCTTCTGCCTACTTCCCAGTCTTTTCTCTTTCAGTTCCCCTCTAGTTTCCCAATGTGAGATCTGTTGCCTTATGCATAGCAGGTATGCATTTGTCTCTCATATTTAACTGCTGTGCTGTAAGTGCGCTGTATTTTTCAGTCTGCATTGCTAAAGTAAGCTCTTTAACCACGCTGAATGATGCTTTTTAAGCCTATAAAAATTTCAAACATGAGTTTCATTGAAAGTGAAACAAGATAAATACTTTGGCTATAAATAATAGATTTATACTTTCGAATAACTTGTGAGACCTGTTTGGAGTTATCCTGAAGGTTTGCCTCCCACCTGAAAATCACAGTGCTGGCTGAGAAATGAGTACCTCATGTGCTTGCAATTTGATTAAATTGAGATAAGTTACTAAATGGTCTCACTTTTTTGGTTTGCCCTATGATTTGGATGGCATAGTCAGATTTTATAAGTTCTATTTTATGGTTAGCTGAGTCCGATTTCTGCAAAGACTTAACATCTATATTTAACTTTATTTTGGTTAACTGTCTGTGCAAAGACTTCTTAGATTTAGGACACTCAGTAGTTTCTTCCTTGCTGAAAAGACCGCTGTAAATTTCGATAGGGAAACAGAAAAGTCCCTTAACAGATTTTAAGGAAGCTTTTAAAACAGTGATTTGAGGATGTACTATTTAAAGTGATTGCATCAGATACTGGGTTACTTTGAAATAAAAAGTGTCTGAATACCAGTGACCTGCTTTTTTTTTATATTCAGACTTTCTACTGCACATGAGGAAATTCAGAAGTTATTTGTAAGGGAGCAAATAATCAGAAATTCAAGTGTAACCAAATATTGTGGGGTTCAAGGGCTGCAATTCCCACTCGCTTAACCACGAGTGCAGGATATATTGGATCCTTGGAGACGCCAGACACACCTTGCTTGCGCTCCATACTGCTCCTGTGTGTCAGTTCTGAAGGGCTTCTCCTGTGACCTGGAAATAAAGAAAGGTCAGATAAAACAAATACCATGCAAGGACATAGTAGAATTTTTTGAATTTTAGAGACATTATCTATCTTCAAATCCCCTCACTAGACCTGCATTAAAATAATGATCACAACCCAAATATAGAACATTTGAATTGTCCTTTTCCAGGCCAGATGTGCTATGTTATGTAATGCCATTTTAGGGTGATTGCTGGAGCCTGGAGTAAAAGGAAAATGAACATGTTGTAGATATTGTTCCAAAGAGCAAACATCATGAAAAAATGTTATAAAACTCAAGACCTTGAGCAAAAAGTTTTAGCAAATGCAAATTCTACGCGGAGCCTTGCTCGCATACAGAGTGAACTCTCCAGCAAGGTACAATCCAGCCACAGGCCCCAGAGGTTATGATAAGATGAGAGTCCAAATACATGTCCCTATACCAGCACACTTTACCCAGATACAAAAGCGTTGTAGCTCCTAAGAGCTTATTCCTCCAGGCATGGCACATTTCTAAGTTAAATGCACCACAGCAGAAATTTTCTCCATATGCTTTTCAAAATCCTATTAAATAAAAACCATCCAAGCAAGTAGTTGTTGATACGTATGTGCAGCAGGCTTCCCAGAAATTCTTTGTAAATAGAGCTTCAATGTTTTCCACTGTTTGCAGGGAGGAAATCTGCTGAGTTCAGACCGCTGTAATCAAATCCACATTGCCAAGTCACAAATAGAGAAACAAAGGACAATCACTGTCCATTTTTGCACTGCGGATGCATTAATCAGACTCCATTTTCTTCACTGCTTCAGATTGCATTCTCAGGGTGATATGCCAGCCTCCTGCCTCCATCAGTTAGGTAGCTGTCCCCTCTGTCACTGCAGCCAGAGTTGGGACAGCACACTCACCACTTGAAGCCTTTCATGGTTGTGATCTCGAGCAGAAGATCAACATCTACACAGAGCATTGGAGAGGCAGTTGTACAAGGGAAAAGACTTGGATCATCCACATTAAGTGTCTGAATACGTATGGGGAGCATACCATAAGAGACACCAAGCTCAGTTGACTCAGAGACCATTGCTTCTCTTTCAAATCTCTTTCCACTGTGAAAAAAAAATTTCTTCTTTTTCAGACATTCTGCAGCAAGAGCAAAAACAAGAACCCAGTTATGCCTGTCCTCTTTGCAGGGAGGTGAGAGCAGACGAGGACAGAGGGTGCTGTGCTGTGGTTATGCCTGGGGCACAACCCGTGCAGGGACTCACTGTCCCCAGTAAGAAACTAGAAACGTGACCTTTAGTGACTCGCTTGTTCTCAGAGGGGATGTCAGAGCAGCTACACTCCACAAGAGCAGCAGGGAGGCTGTATTTGAGTTCTGTTCCCTGAAAGGCTAAGCCTTGGGGTGTTTATATTTTAGGCACCCTTTCCCTCCATCTCGTAGACTCATGATCCAACAGAGGATAAACAGTCTTTCCCAGGGCTACTTCAGAGACACCTGCTTCCCCCTGGGAGAGGGACTCAGCAGTAAATGGGCAGCATGTGTAGGCTATTAAAGTACCCCCATGGCTTCAGACTGTTTGTAAGGCCAATAAGGGGCAGGAATAGGTGGGTAGTTCGGGCACAGCAGGGACCAGTAATCTGACAGCTCTTTCTGCCATATGTTCCATCTCTAGAACCAGGTAACTGGACCTGTCTGCACCCAGTCTGAGATCTCTGAATTGGCTCTGGGAAGGCTGGTGTGCCTGCACAGCTCTCAAGTGTTGTTCAGAAAAGCCAGTGTGAGTTTTCAAATCCATTTAGTTCTGCAAATGTGTTTTGTTACTACAGTATTTCTTGATCTGTGCCTTTTTTTTTCTGTTAGCATCAGTAACACCAATAAGAGAGATTTAAAGAGAGCAATCATATCTCCTGTCTGGCTTTATTTAGCAGGTTTTTTTAGACTCATAAGGTAGTTTACTCATAAAATAAACTGCTTAACCTTGTGGCCTTCCTCTGCATCTATTCCAATTTTCTTTTTCCTGAATGTCAGCGACCCAGTTCTTCAAAAGATGCCAGGAGAGGTGTCACCAATACCTTGGACAAAGGCCTGCATTCTTCCTATGCTCTGTGATCATGTTTTGCATCCTATGATCATGTTTGTCATTTTTCAGGACCACATTGACTGGTAAGCTGTGGTAATCCTGTGATCAGCCAGCACGTTCAGGCTTATCTCCCTCCTCTGTTGTTGCTGTTTCGTTCTTGTTGTTAGTTGAAGCTCTTGATCTCACACTTTCTACTTTGAAGTTCCAGCTCATTTCTATTACCTCACTCCCCCTCTCTGATTCTTTCTGAAAAAAATATTCTATATTGATGCTGCCACCTTATCCTTGTTATTATTCATTTTCTTCAAAGCACTGGTGTTTTATGTACAATAATAATGTAAAACTCTAAGTAGGAGAATCAGGAGACCTTAGTAGTTTTGAGTTTTTAGTTATCAATTCAGGTAATCTTAGACAGCATGTGCCTGCCCACTGCACCATGGCTGGTGGCTTGTGGAAAGCGAGTGTTGCAGTAGCTGGCAACACACAGAGAGTCTGCAGCTCACAGGTAATGGCTATAGGGGTTTAATGCAATTGATTAAATGATATTGTGCACAGTCATCAAAAACAGAGCCTCACAATATATGTAATGTGCTTTGTTCTAATCTTTGCCTGCATGATATCAGAGGAACATCTATTCCTAGATTAAAAAAAATGTAAATTAATATAAGCAAACCAACAAAGTTATCAGACTTTCCAACTGCTGGAGGTAGGCTGACAGAATATAATTTCCCCATCCTGTTCCAAATAAAATATTTTAAAAACTCCTAGGTGGAGGATTTTAGGGGACCAGTACAGCAGGTCTCTGAGTGGTCATGCAGCAGAAAGAGCAGTGATCTATGTGTCCTGCAAAGGTGGGTTTGATGAAGCAGTAGAGATTTTATAGTAGCTGAAATATAAATAAAGGAGAAAGGCAAATGTCTGAGGATGAGTCAGCTGAGAGGTGAATGCATTTACTTATAAGTGGGCTGTTTTGTGGATCACACTGGGACTTAGAAATCAAGATAAGGCTGCAGACTCTGTGCTTGAACTTTTTAGAAATGTTTGATTAATTGCTATACAATGACATCTAAAATGTCCCTGCTTCTTTCCTCCTTTTTTTTTTTCAGCTCCTATTTCTTTAGCTTTCTGTTCTCTTGCCTTTTCCTTTTCTCTTTAACATTTTTATCTAATTAAATATAAATAAAAAGGACTGCATGTTCTGTGCTGTCACTTACGATACATAACTTTTTACCAGCAATCCTAGGCTCAGTAGTGATTTTAACTGACAGTTTTTAATTAAATAAAGATAGAAGGTTTATAGGTTTCAACCTCATATCTACATTTCTTGTCTTCTGGGTGATTTTTGGAAACATAACAGTGTGTTAATCAGGACTTTTTTACATGTGTACATGTATAAATATTTCTGCTTTTATATCTGATCAGATTAGTATTATTTAGGTCACCTCTAGTCAAGAAAGCTGTGCTGGTATAGCAATATCAGCTGGGAAGTGATTGAGTTTCTTTCCCTTTCTGACTGGGGAAAATCTGAGTTTAATGTGCAGTGAACTTAGAAGCATGCCTACAAGGGCATAACAAAAAATCAAGCTTTCTCTGGGATAGCTTGTTTTTCTTTGGGTAAAGCTCTAGAGGTAAGATGAGAGGTGAGATGAGGAGTGGCAGGAGCCAGTGCTCTGTCCCTGGCGAGGCTCAGCGACCTCCGGCTGCACCCCCAGGGCTCCAGGGCTCCCTGGCAGGAGCCGGCCTTTGGCGGCCGCTGAGCCAATGTGTTTCCCTGCGTTCCACCAGCCCCAGGCCAGCCACGAGAACAGCTGCAGAGCAGGCAGAGAACCCAGAAAGAGCTGGAAACTGACTCCAAGCAGCGGCAGCGCTTGGGATGGAGGATGCCTGATGCAGGTCTGCTCCCTGGATTGTGTCTCAGGTTCCTGGTGGGACCGTGTGTGCACCATGACAGCCATGTTCCTGCAGGAACACCTCTGTGTTGAGCACCATGGAGCAAACCTGAATGCAGTCACCTACACTCAAACAGGTGAAAAACTTCCAGGCACCTCGTGTCATTGAAAAAAAATTAATACCATAATTTTTGCAGTATAAAATCCAATGAACAGAAGGTGAAATTATTTTCTTATTTAGCCTTGTAGTGAGTTGGCTTTCTGAGGAGAAGTGTCTTCTTTTATTATCATTCTTCTGAGAGAGCTGGCATATTTTTATGAAGGTGCTCTGCATTGCCTCCCCCCAGAGACCTGAAATGGTCCCCCCCAGTCCTGCCTGGAAAGCCATGCTGCAAGACGACCTCAGCTCCAGCTGTGCTTCCCATACAAAAGGATGCTGTGAAACAGGAAAATCGATTCCATCCTGGGTCCTGTTCATGTCTAACTTGGCAATCCCACTTCATGTTTGCAGAAGTACTAAGGACTGGGAACACAGCTCACTGCAGCCTTCCTATTTTATCTGTATTTACTCCCTTTTAGTATCAGTACTGCTCGCTGAGAATTTGTTATGAAGTAAAAGCCTTAAATGCAAACTACTTCCCAGGCCAGCAAGAAATATTTAAACACTTCAGACATTCAGTCTGTGATTCAGAGATTTATTTATAAAACTGTTGATTTTGGGACACTAAACCAGTGCATTTAAACTGCAGAAGTGAGTCATATTTGTGGGAGGTAATTACTACCAGAAAGTACAACTAACTTTTGTAGGTTTCTCTGTAAAATGTCCACTTGTGATCTGCAACTACTAAAAATAATGTGCGTTGTTGAGTTTCAGCACAAGTTATCCTTATAGAATTACATGGCTTTATACATATATTCTGTTTTCCTGACATGATAAAATAAATGACTCGCATGCCGAGAATTTATTTGGGTGTTTAATGTGGGCTGTCCTGACCAGGTAAGTTGTTTAGCTTATATACTTTTCATGAAAACCAAAGACTTTGTAGTAACTACTAGAGAAAAGGTATTTAACATGGGAACAACAATTGTAGCTAGCACTTACCAACAGTGGTTGTTCGTCAGAACGGTCTCTGATTTCTTGTATCATCCAAAACCACAATAATCTACTCAATCTGTTCTCTGTGGTTAATAGATCCTGGGAGCTGAGGGAGTTCCAGATGTCCAACACCTGCAGAACCTACTTGCAGAGCAGGAGGGAACTTTCCACATTATCCTTCAGTCATGACTGAGGAATTCAGGTTTATTTAACTTGTGGTCACTTAGTAGCACTTCCTACTAGCAGATGAGTCAGATGCTATGCCACCTATCCCAAGAGAATACCCTGAAACTGTGTTCAGAAAAATAATCATCCATCCTGGCATACTAGGTTTTAAACAGTTTTTCCCATGTCAGTCAGGGAGAACTTAAGGTGCACCATAAATCAAAGTGGCTTTTCATTGCTAGCAGGCCAGGAATCATTGCTAGCAGACCAAAAATGGAGTTTCTATCCAGAATTTAAACCACAATCCTCTAAATATCTCCTTTCCCTCCAAAATGGGCAGTTATAGAAGAGGCCTTCCTTTAAAAACTTCAATTACCTGTGTGTGCAATTTGCCAGGAATCAGGTAGTCTCTGCTACACTTCCCAGGAATCTTGTGACCAGATCATGGTCAGGAAGCCTTCACTTTCCAAAGTGAACCGCTGCATGTGTTTAAAAGTCATGTAGATATGGTGCTTAAGGACATGGTTTAGCAGTGGACCACGGAGAGTTAAGTTAGTGGTTGGACTTGATGATCTTAAAGGTCTTTTCCAGCCTAAACAATTCTATGATTCTATAATTCTATGAATCCAGCTCCCACCAGCTGCTTAGCCTCCATGAGGTGATGGAGGTCAGAGATGAAAAGCATGGGACTTGTACTTCCTTTTCTGTTCTTCCGACTTTGGAAAGGACTCTCTACCTTGTAGCTTCCACTGAGAGACTTTTGCCTGATATGGAGAAGCATAAGAAATGCTGCCTGCAGACAGACAGAATGATAACTGTGTTTTGGTACAGAGCTTGGGCTCTGCAGTCTCTGGTTTAAGTGTTTGTAAAGGGAGTCAGCAGCATTTTCAAGCCAGTTGCTTCCAGTGATTCACCTTCAGGGAGCCTAGAAGTGTAGTGGGGATTGCAGGTCATGGATTACTCATAGAAAGAAAGAAATTTTAGTAGAACAATTTAAATAGCTGACAGTTTGTTTGCCAAGTTTTAGTCCGGTACAGTCGAAATGGCCAAGTTCCTAATGCCAACAACTGAGGTTTGTGAAGGAAGCATCAAACCAATCTTGGAAGAAAATCACGGAATCATGGAATGTTAGGGATTGGAAGGGACCTCAAAAGATCATCTAGTCCAATCCCCCCGCCAGAGCAGGATCACCTAAACCAAGTTGCACAGGAACGTGTCCAGGTGGGCTTTAAACGTCTCCAGAGACAGAGACTCCACAACCTCCCTGGGCAGCCTGTTCCAGTGTCTGTCACCCTCACCGTGAAGAAGTTTCTTCTCATATTTAGTTGGAACCTCCTATGTTCCAGCTTACACCCATTGCCCTTTGTCCTATCATTGGATGTCACCAAAAAGAGCCTGGCTCCACCCTCCTGACACTCTCCCTTAATGTATTTGTAAACATTAATGAGGTCACCCCTCAGTCTCCTTTTCTCCAAGCTAAAGAGGCCCAGCTCCCTCAGCCTTTCCTCATAAGGGAGATGTTGCACTCATCTTAGTGGCTCTGCGCTGGACTCTCTCAAGCAGTTCCCTGTCCTTCTTGAACTGAGGGGCCCAGAACTAGACACAGTATTCCAGATGTGGTCTCACCAGGGCAGAGGAGAGGGAGAGGAGAACCTCTCTCGACCTACTAACCACACCCCTTCTAATACACCCCAGGATGCCATTGGCCTTCTTGGCAAAAGGAGGCTGACATTAAATTACAGAACAAAGACTGCATTTGCTTTGTAGGTGGAGAAATAAACAAGTTACAAAAAAGAAAATCAGTTCAAGTTTTTCAGTTTGAGTCCTGTGGCTAAGCAGAAAAGTGTTAAGATTTACCAGTAATAGTTGAGCTCAAGCAGACACTTAGCAAGCTGTACAGAATTGTTGGCGAGGGGAGCAGGGAAGGGGACCAATACAGGGAAGTGCTGCAAAAACACTCAGAAACTCTCTCATTCTCGTCATGTAAAGACTTAAAAACAGCTCAGATCACAAATTCTTACTGTATTTATTTCAGCAAGTGCCAAAAAGACATGTCCTTTAATATATACAACGGTTTTTTCTTGGATACATTGTCAACAATATACTTGTCATTGGACATTTGTGTAATTTTTCCTGTATAACGTGTTAAGAGCGTGCCCCTGAATTCTGGCAGCAGCAGCAGGCCAGCTAAATTCACTGTGAGCCCTATCTTCCATCCAAGAGGCATTCCACTGAAGCTGGAGAAACTATTCACTGCGTGGGGACTGCCAAGGCACACTGGAGCAAGGATAGCAAAATCTTCTCCTGAAATATTATTTCAGTAATTTCGGTTTCATAAAGGACAAAAGAAAACATTACACATTGAATGGGTAGACTTATTTGTCTACTCCAGAAGGCTGAACATCTTTCACCCGGAAGTGACAGTGGTGCCTGAAAAATCACTTCTCAGAACTAGGTTTATTTTGCAGTGTGGCTTGCCAGGCCCAGGTTTCCATATCCAGTAACAGACACCAGAGAGATCGCGGTACAGAAATACCAAAGCATAGGCACTGGTTCTTGTACAGGACCAACCAACTTGATTGAGCAAATTCTACACCCTGTACACCCCGCACAGATGTGCTGTATGTGTAGTTAGTGGCAGAGGCTGGCAGTCAGTGGCCATAATTTACAGACTGCTTTCCTTGGTTTGCCTACGAATGACCATCCTCCTGTTTTTAATTTGCTAGCTCAATGCAATACTTTCCTGTTCAATTAAGCAGATGTGATGCTACATCAGAGTATTTCTGGGGTTTCTGCTGTAAATTATTTATATCTGGAAGAAAAGTGGCACCAGCTAGTATTTGGGTACTCAATCACATTCAGCAGTTATCTATACATTCCTTTTGTAACAGTTGTAGTCATTTGCAATAGGCTGCTGCAGTTTTGCTTACTCTGTGCTATGCTTTTCTGTTCTTTCTCAGTTGTCCTTGTCTGCAGAATAATGTTTAATAAATTTTAAGCAAATATGGGAGTGCTTTATCATGTGTGAATATGTAAATCTTGTGATGCAAAGACTATTGCTACTCTTGCTACTCTTCCTTAATCAATGTACGAACTTTGTGGTTTTAACCTACCAAATAAAATAAGAGACAAGTTTTACTGATTAAATGATCTGTAGCAGCAGGAATACATTATTTAGTTTTCCTTATATGCTCCTTACTAGAGGTAAATAAGATATTATTGTAATGCTGTTCACTTTGTTATATCTCACTGCGTCAGCATTTATGTTATAAACCTCTTCTTTTAGGGGTTTATAACTCAGTCATAAAATGCACTCCAGTCTGAAACTTGGCACACAAGGTCTCAGTCTGGCAATGAATTTATTTTACAAAAAGCGAGAACAATCCAATGTCTCTTTGGCCATATTCAAGTTATAATTGTTTAGGTTCTTAGCAATGGAGTGGGCCTACATATAGAAGCCTGCAAATTATCCACCTGCCTGACATCGCTCCAGCCTCGTCCTTTTAAGGTCACCATAAAATTCAAGTATGCCAAAACCTAAGATGTTTCATGAAGTTTTGCACACAGCAGTGAGTTTAATTAAAAATGTGAAGTTTCAGAAGCGTTGTGCATTGCTCTTCTCCAGGTAACACTTGTTTCCACTGCTCCCGCTGTAAGCAGAGCTCAGCTGAGCTCACCGTCAGCTTTTTATGGTTCATAACCAAACCCCCAGACCTGCTCTGATGGTGAGAAATGATGCCTGTTTTCACTTATATGTGTGCTTTCATTTCTTGGAGTGTGAGCACTGCCTCTCACTGCCCCTGACAGGGCCTGACTTTTCTCTTTGCTTCTCCTGCCACAGCAGCAGCCCCAGCACCCCTTCAGACACCACTCCCTGCAGCCTGGGGCTGTGCAGAGAGCCGAGCTGTCCTCCACGGCCACGGCTGGCCTTTGATTTCCTATCAGTCACCTAGGAAAAGGTTCCCATAAACAGCAGAGCTGTTAAAGTCATCGGGTTTCATGTTTAGAGACTGAATTTGCCATGCCCCTACTCCTTGGGCTAGCTGAGAATTTATAATGCAACAGTCCCTGAGGCCAGGTGTCCTTTCTCAGCCACAGCCCTTGGCGGGTGATGGAGAATCAGTACCTTCACCATGCAGCCACAAACCTCCTCCTTCTCCACAGCAGCAGTTACCTACCCACAGTCCCCACCCTAAGTTTCCAAGAGACCTCCTGGTGTTATCACAAGGCTCTCTTCTCCTATTGGTACTGAAGCATAACTTGGGTAAGTTTACACCCTTGGATTTGCCATACAATTACCATTTCCAAAGACGTTAGTGTGTTAAAAGATGAATACTATTAGAGGAGCAGGCCAAGCACCTTTTTATGAAGCACGTCTGCTCCCTGCTCTTGCTCCATGCCACACCTCAGGTTTTCTCCTCCGGTTTCAAGAACATGTTTTGGCTCTCTTTTCATCCCCAGCTGAACTGAGGAACTGAGTGAGCACTAGCTGAGTTTGCCAGATTTGATATGCACTCACTGACCTGTAATTATAAAAACATTTAAAGCATATAACATATCATAATATACAGATTCTGAGTGATACTGTTATTAACTATTAAAGAACATACTTTATTTAAATAGAAATAGAAAGGCTGATGAGACCTTATCTAGAATCCATCTTTAAGGCAAAGATATGAGATGCAGTTTCCAACATAGTTCCAAACTTTCATCTTATGATATTTCCTTTTGGAAAGTCTCAGCCCTCCAGGTTCTCTCTGTTTCTGCACTGCAGATGGTGGAAGATCATGATACTGATTGCACACGTTTAAAAATGAGCCATTTGCTCCCATATCTTTAATCCAAGTAATATAAGGTGATGCTTAGGAAAAAAAAAACCCATGGTGTGGTTTTGAGCATATACATGCAAAAACATTATATTAATAATGCCGTCATCATAAAGCATAACTCAAGTAGACACCTAGTGTTCTATAAAAATCAATTTAAAGAAAAACAGACACAGTGTTCTGACTTGTTTAAGCCAAAGTTTGCATTGGATGTACATTCAGGGCATATTTTGCCTCTATTGTTCAACTATTTATGTCATTTGGAAGGAGATTATTTGCAGTCTCCAGAAATGTAACCAATCTTCTAAACTCGCTGACTCTCTGTATCACAGAAATAGAATCCCAGCAATTAGATGATTAAGTCACTGACACAACCAATTTAATTAAATGTTTGGGCTCCATTTTGCAGTCTGTGTTAGCTGGTAGTCAAGCTGTTTTGCTGTTTCTGGGGAACCTATCATCACCTCTTGGTGCTTATTGTCACCAACTTTAATTCTTGAAGGAAAAAGGCAGCAGAAGCAACCACCTAGCAGATAGTGTTTGAAACACAACATTAGCAGAAATGTTGAACCTGTGAATCTAAAGAAGAAAATACTTGGCAGCAAAACCAGATCACTCAGAAATCGTATAAAAGATTCGCACTGATAAATTGTTAGACTGAGTCTGAAATTGGAAGAGGTATATCTCCTTTGTTGTGATGTTATTTGTTTGTGGTTATGGAGACAAGATGTTTTTCTTGGTGCTGGAACCCTTGAAATGGCTGGCAAAATTCAAAGAATGAAAATACATGTCTCAAGTGACAAATTGTATAAAAAAATATGATCAGCTTTCTTGGAAATTTTTCTTTGAATATATGATTTCAGGAAATAGCTTGACATTTTGAAGAAAAGGAACCGGAAAATATTTTTTCTCTACCTAAGACGTTCCCCTCACTGGACTTAGTGGTCATGTAAGACTGAGCTGGAACAAGTGTGCACGGGGACAGATTCTTCTGCCTGTCCACTGAGCAGCTGCAGTGGGGGCTGGGCCTTTTCCTCCCTGTTCCACAAGCAGTGCATCAGCTCCAGCCCAAAGAATCAGTGTCATCAGGATAAAGTCTCGTGGCTTTTGTGGCCTAATAAATCCTTGGTTTTATCCAGACACCCAAAGGAAAGTAATCTGGGCTATGCTGGTTGCATTTTGCATATGCCGTCAAATGAACACAACCATCAGTTGAGAACAGCATTTGATTGGTACCAGTCCTCAATATGTGAAAGGTTTTCTCTTTCCTTAACAGTTCCCCTAGTCATTCAATTCTTCTGCTTTGTCTTTGGCCCTATTTAGGGGTGGTCTATGCAAACCAAATTAATTTATCTTGCAGAGGTTGGCTCTCTCTATAACATCTGCAGACCCAGATGAACACCTTGAAAATCATATTGGCTAACTGTTGAGTGTCTCCACCAGGATTGAAAGCTATCATATTCTGGTAACACATTTTCATCCATCACCTATGTATGATCTCTCATTTGCTTTTTGGTCCATGATTTCTGAGAGGTTTATTTGTCACAAAGCTGTTATCTGAACTGTGGTCCAACCTGACAGAAGGACAGCATTGGTTTACAAATTATTTTATGCAACAAACCCAAACATGGGTCAGAGAAGGATAAAGAGCTTCAAATTATTATTTTCAAAGTTGACAAACAGCCTAAGTGGGTAAGTTTTTATTTTAAAGGCAATCTCAGTTAAAGATTGCCTTGTTTCAATTTTCAGTGAAACAAATTTAAACAGACACTTTGTGGTTTGAATCATGCAAGTCATTGGCATGTTCTTTGAAAAAGTTTGGGTCATCAGCTAGGTGAAGGTAATAAGTATCTACCAAAAAGGTATCCTCATCACAGTTCACTCATCTTCAGCCAAGAGTGAATTAAGCTGAGTTTGAATGCAAATCTCCCATGAAGTGTAGTGTTCATATCCTCAGCAGTCAGGTCTGGTGCTGTGGTCTTCCTCTATACTCCTTCCTTGCAACACCAAGCCCATGATGACTGTAGTCTGTATATTCACATTTCCACCATGAAGATGTGTTATGTGTTCAAGACTAGGTTGAATGGGGCCTTGAGCAACCTGGTCTAGTGGGAGGTGTCCCTGCCCATGGCAGGGTGATATTTAAGGTCCCTTCTAACCCAAACCATTCTATGGTTGCATGATTCTAAGATGTTGACATGGTTGCATACTGAGTGGACACCTGCCCATAACTCTCTTAAGAATACAGAAACTAGCGAATTGGATCAGAGCCAGCCCTTTCAGCCCCTGGCCCTATTCTATGTGTTTAAGCCATGTTAGAGCCCCATGGAGCAACTACAGAATGAGCCTCCTCAGTACCCTCCCATTTTATAACAATCAGTGCTTTAAGGAATTTCACAATAGTAAGTTCAGTCTGGAGCATTGACCTCATCACCTATAGATTAATATATCTTCTATGATAGTGTTTAATTACAAATAACTTTTTTGCACTCAGCTATACTTTCATCTGTATCCTATGACAACAGATTTCAGAGATTAATTATGAACTGCTAGAAAGAAGACTTGTATTTGATTGTTTTAAACTTACTGTTGGATAAGCACATTGGCAGCCCCCAATTCTATTGTGACAGCATCTAATTGTCCCTTTTTCTTTTTCTCCACAAACCATTCATAATTTCATAGATTTCCTTTCCAATCCTATAAAAGAGAAGTCACCTCATTTCTGAAACTGAAAGTCCTGGCAACTGCAGGTTCCCTGTGCAAATGCTGTTGCAAACCTATGATCCTCATCATACACTCTTCATTCTTTGCAATTCCATTGTGTATTGCCTGAAATGATATAAGTGGACTCACATGTAGCATTTAAGAAGCACCAAGGACTGATGCAGTGGCACGCTTGTTTCTGGTCAGCTTGCTGTTTCTCTCCTAATACCTCTGACAGGCTGCTTGTCTTTTCAGCTGTTGCAGAGCTTTATGCTGGTGTGTTCAGACTCAGCTGTCTCAGAAACATCCCTGATTTTTAGAGACACTGGCCTTTTTTTTTCTAGATGGTGCAGAGCTTTCTGCTTGTAGAGCTGCCCTTAAACTTGCCGTGATTGCTAATTTCAACCAAAAAAGCATGAGGCTGGTACATGGCTGCAGATACAGCTCTCCATTGTCACACTGAGACTGAAGCAGGCTTCTTGCTAATAGATTCATGGGTGAAATACACAGCTGTCACAATTAATCCCTGTGCACTACGGGTGGCTCTGACCTCCTGGCTTGGACAGGAAGGTACATGGGAGAGAAGGGTGCTGAAGATTTTGAAGGACCAGTTAATTTAATTTTTCTATTTGAGTTTGCACTGTAAAACAAGTGTGTTCTTACCTGCTTTAACAAGTAAACATGTGATTTCTGGGAGAAATGGCTTCAGATTACAATGAGAATTTGATCCTATGAAAACATTTTATTAATTTTATTTGTTCAGAGAGCTTTGGAAAGGTGAGAGAGCCCATGTTCTTGACCAAATCAGCCTATCGTTAACCAAATTTAACCCTTCACCTCTGTAAAAAAAGAAAGGGTAATGTAAATATTGCTTAGTCTAATTTTCCATATTCCCAGTGTTATTATTTCAGTGTCACATGGGCCCTCCACATATATTTAAAGTGCATATGCTGAGAGGAACCCTTTAACTCTGCCCTTTTTGTTATTTCAATGTCCAGGAATGAAATACACTGTTTATGTGACTCCAAACTTTGCACTTGTTCGTATGATGTGTATACTGTACATAAACTGGGTTTATAAAGTGTAATGACCTCAGCCATGTAGTCTTCAAGACCCAGGTCCAGATGTTGACACAAATCCTTCAGTCTCAAGCTCATTTCTTTCTTAATGTTATTGATAGTTTTATTTTAATTCTGTACTTTTTTTCAACTTAGTGAACAGCATAATTGAAATTAAAGAATCTCAATATCCAGCCTTCTCCTTCACTGAAACTTTAAAACTCCCTTACAGGCCACAATTTCTTCCTTTCTTATTTATTTACTTTTCAAAAATATGCTTCTAAGAAATTGAAATTTCTCCCCATTGCAGAAGACAGACAGAACTCTATTAGCTCAAGATACCAGCCAGATTCTGCCCTAATACAAGACGGTATTTGCAAGCACCTGTATTACCTAGATGGAGCAAACAGAAGTTACTAGTGGAAGTAACTTTTACTCTGTAAAATGCTTTATATTTACAAAGTCCAAATTTAATGATGTCCCAGAATTTCCTTCCTACCTCCTTCCAATAAGTAAATGTCATTATCCTTGTTTATATTAAAACAATTATACTATGACATTTGCTCTTTGTTTGGGATGAACTAGAAATCAGAAGTGTCTGACTTCCTAATCTGCCATTGTGCAAGACCATCTAAAGCTTCCTCTTCTCTGTTCTTATATCATTATATAGGAATAAAATATTATTTGCATCTTATCTCTTGCCTTTATTCAAATAAACCATCTTTTTTTTTTTTTTCCCCAAGAAAAGAGTTTAACTTCTGGAATTTTTGGTTCCCAATTTGTGAAATAGACCCAGACTACCCTGGAGGAATGTTTTAATAAAATGAGTGATTTCAAGGTAGGAGGTCATGCTGGTAGGAGGTCTCAAGCTAGACTCTGGATATATGAACCTGCTTGGAAGCTAGGGGAGGAAAACAGCCTGGAAGGCAGAATATTTTGGATAAGGCAGTAGAAGGTCAATCTGTGTGCACATGACTCAGTGTTTGCCACAGGTGCAACATCTTTGTATATCACTACATTTATTTTCTCATCTTTGGCCCCAACACTTGATATGTGCTGCTAGCACATAAGGTATTAACAAACAGACTACAGGAGTAGATAAAGCAGGTAGGGAGTTGGGATGTATCAGTGCTAATTTCCAGCCAAAAGATACTTTGAGTAGATGTCAAGTGGGAGCAAAACCTGAATATTTGTACAAAACCATGGCTATAATCATGAAAAGAAGAAATTGAAGGTAAAACATTTTTATTTACTTTCTTTATCTTAACACACAGAGGAAATGACAAGGAGTGAGTGAGACTTTGGAAGAGAATAGTGCCCAAACCACAGAATCAGTAGATAACAGTGTCAGACAAATAGCCTATTCCAGGTGGATGAGATTGCCCAAGAGGAAAATAGAGATTTATACTACACAGATGAGAAATCTGGCATCCCCAATGAATTTGGAGACATTAAAGATTCACCAGTTAATGACAGGGTCATTTGTGAGACATGTGCTTCCAGCTTGCAAGAATGAGTAGTGAAAGAAACAGTTCTAAACCATAGATAAATGCCTCAAAATAGTGAGGGCCACTAAACTCTTCTGGGAAAAAAATGGACACAAGATCAGAACAGATATGGAACAGCAGAGAAAGCTGTCCGTCCTCTCCTGCAGTCAGAAAAAACATGGATCCTGGTTGTTGGTGCAACCAGATGAACAGGGCACCACTGAGCAGCAGGATGAGGTGGAGAAAAGCCACCAAGAGCTGGATCATACCACAAACCCATTCTGTGGCCAGTAGGGAGATATATGCAGCTGTTAAGACATCTAAAGCCAGAGCTATTGTCACTAGGATCACCCACTACTTTTGCTAGAGGAAAGGGGCTGGGTGGATCACTGGGCAGTATTAAAACGGCCCTCCTAGGAAGAAGCCCTTGGGGGACTGCAGTCTTTGAGAGCCTGAGATGTGTGAGCCTGCCCTACTGCACAGCGTGCACTCATGACTGCCAGGCTGAGGACCATTTGTTTTTGTGAGACAGTGATAAAGGACAGGCAGGCCTGCAAAACCAGGCATCATTCATCCTCTAATCCCAGCGCAGAGTAGATCTGCCTGTGGCTGGGAGAAAACCACCAGGTAACCAAAGCATCTGCACCAGCTGAAAGCAGTTAAACTGAATATTGAAAAGAATTATTAATGGCTGAAGAAATGCTACCTAATAGTGTATGGAATAGTGCGCACCACTTGCGGCACAGCAATGGGTCCTCACTTTCCAAGACAGATGAGCCATTCAGGCACCTACCAATGCTGGACGCAACTCCTGGCAAGTAATGCTTGGCAGAAATGGCCCTGGGCATGAGGCCAGGCAGAGAGGTGCTGCAGCACGGACTGACCTGCACCAGCGACTCCCTGGCATCACAGGGGTATTGCAGATGGGCTCTGTGCCAGAGGAAGCAGGCAGGAATGTGTGGCTGCACCCTGCAACCTTGGCACAAAGGTCAGAAGGAGAATATTAGGGCAAAATTAGCCCAATGCTAATCCTCTACATCTGACATCTGTTGATTTCTGAACATTGATTGACAAGCCCCAGCCAAAAGAAATTTGGCTATTTGTGCAGACAGGCAGCTGTCTTTCCTCACTCTGGAAAGCCCAGGAACAAGCACAGGGAGACTTTGGGGGCCTCCTCAGTGAACCACCAGCTTCAGTCCCTATGGGACAACCAGAGCTCCAGCTTGCTGCCTCTAGAGGACAACTGTGAACAAGGCAGATCAAAATCCAGCAGCCCTGAGCATCTGCTAGCAGAGTCCCAGCACACCCACCAAAAGAGGAAGACTGAGAGAAAAATTTCTCTCTGTTGCATCCTTTAATTCAGCTTTGAGTTTTTGAGCATCTCTAGTATGCCAGAGAGGTCCTGGTGACACATGTAATTACACCAAGCAACTACAGGAATTTTTTCTTAGTACTACAGTGGAAAACAAGGTACTGCCCCTACAACAACATTCAAATTGCATTTCTCTGAGGAAAATAAACAGTACTTAACATATGATGACACTGTGTTTGGTATGTCTAGGCATCTAACAAAGCACTGAAGAACTCTGGGCGCTATAGAAAGGAAGGAAGCTCATGGCCACTTGTAAAGGGATAATCCTAAAGAAACTACATCTGCTTCTTGGTAAGAGACCATGCGTGATCATGACAATAGTCAGAGCAGTAGACCCAACAGACTGTCGTCAGGAGATGGACATGCAGGCAGACCAGTATCTCTGCTAGCCAGACTAGGATGCTTAGCTGATGTATATCAAACAGTTCTAGCATTGAGTGATCAGGCCAGGAAAATTCCAGCCCTAAAACAGAGTCAGAACTGACTTGTTCCATTTTAAAGACAGGAACTATATGGCCATATTAAATTGTCACTTCTCTTTCTAAAAATCAGGCTATGTGGAGGGCATTCAAGCAAGAACTGAAGTCATGAAATGCAAGGTACATTTTCTCACACAGTAGGTTGTAATGTGCTGCAGCAAAATTCAAATTATTCAGTACCATGGGAATCTGAACGCAAGACTTCTACCCCTGGGAACCTACAAAACAAGGGAAATGCAGGAATGACAGAAAAGAGCCAGCAGCAAAAACTGCACAGACAAGAAGAGATGTCTACTTGGAAATGCTGTGCTTTTGCAGCAACCCTCCCAGGACTAAGCATCAGCTCAGCAAGAGACCAATGAGTAGGAAAATCAAGACTCCAGGGTAAGCTGACAGGCTGTCGGCAGCCACAGGCACGACAATGCTGGGATAGACCAATGGCTTGCAACAATAAAGGGAGCCAAGGGTAAAGCCACTATAGGACAGTGACTGAGTGGAAGATCAAATATCAGGCAAAAGGCAACAGTGTGATCTGCAGCGAGACATGGGGCATAGCTGGTGCTCAGGACAGCAGAGGAGATAAAGTTGAAGACAGAAAGCTGCAGAAAGTAGCTGACAAGAACACAGGAGAACAAGGAAGACATAGCAAAATCTCAGGAATTAACCAATTTGACACAGGAGTGCTGGGGAAATGAGTGTTTCAGAAAGCCAGAGAAGCAGCAGGGCACCAACCACCAGGACTCAAGCAGCCGAAGAGACTTGTAAAGCCCCATCAGTAGCAATAACACAAAGAAGATGTGGAAGGCTGGGCTGAAGGGGAGCACACTTGAAAAACAACAAGGTTCAAGGTACTGCTGGGTGGTAGCAGTAAAAGTGAGAGCTCAGTTCAGGCTATGCAGAGGTAACCACACACTCAGCGATAGCTGCCAACATGGCGACAATAAACAGCTAGGAGGAGAGATGAATGACCTTCACAGGTCTTGGAAGGAGAGTAAGTGGCCATGGTGAGGGGCTTGGAGGGGGCACCAGGAACTGCATCTGTGTTTGCTTGGTTTGAATGTCTGTGCTGGCTCAGGTTTTACAAGTGTGGAGTCCTTTCATGTTGTTGTCCAGCGCCCAGAACATGAAACACTTGAGGTGAAATCCTGCCCCCACTGAAGTTAATGGGAATTTTGCCTTGAGTCTGGTTTCTCTCTGCTCACACTATCTGGTATAAGGAAAGACAGATCCCACCTTAAGAGAGAGAGAGGGGGAAAAAAGGAGGCAAAGAAAGGCATTAGAGCAACTTTGCTGGTGAGCATGTGCCGGGAGTGGGGGGACAGGGCTGGTGTCCCTTACCACTGAGGACTGAGGTGGGCCCAGAGCTTCCTGAGCTTAACAGAGACAGGGAGCAGGGCTGAGAGGGTGGGAAAAACCTCAGTACAGAGGAAAGTAGATGAAGGGAAAAGATGGCAGGAGAACAAAAGAGCAAACTCAGTTAAAAGATGCAGCAAGGAGGTAAGGTGGGATCATCCCCATGAGGCAGGAGGGTGGACAGGACCAGGCCACTAAAAAGGCACTTCAGCAGCCCTAGCAAAGACACAACAGAGTTGGGAAAAGCATGGGGACAGGTTTCCTGCAACGCCTCACTGGTGTCTTAGTTTCACTACTGCATCAGCAAGGCAAAACACATTCCTGCTGTATGGCAGGGGTGGGTAACCTCAGAGCTTTGAAAAATGAGCAATATGGTTATCATGGGAGGAAGGCAACAACATTACTGTCAGGTCTATGTGTATTTAGCAGGAGACATGGGTTAGTAAAAAGCAAGTGGCAGAGGCAAGGAGATAGGAAGATTATGTGCAAAAGGTAGTTCAGTATCTGGAAGTTGTGTGAGATGCCACGAGAGGAAGAGTAGCAGCTGCATGCATCTGAGCTGTGCCACTTCCTTTGACTCAAGCAAGTGGCTTTCATTGTATCTTCAGAAGACAGACTATGGAAGACAAAATGAAAGACCTTGCAGAAGAGGTTCTTTCCTTTAGCTGAAAGCTACAATTGTGATACATACAATTCCTGATTGTCACAGCACTGAAAGTGCTACAAAAAAATCAGAGAGAAAGGAAATTCCCACAGCAGAGCTGCCAGTGACAGATGACAGCAGTGTTTAGAAAGGTAGAAAAAGAGCCAGAGCAAGAGAATTTGTGGGCAGATCTGCTTGGGACTTTTTTTTTCACCTTTGGCTGGAATGTTTTCTGATGGGAAATGCCCGTTTGACTATATTGACATTTCCCTTTTCCATTTCCTTCAAGAATGCATGTCTGAAGCTGATTGCTTGCCTAGAAGCCTCTTGTCCTTCTCTGGCCAAAATGGATATGAATTTCCCAGGAGCCTGTGATGACTGAGTCATGTATTTGCCTCACAGAACCTGGCAATGGCGCCAAGGTCCCCATCCCACCATCTGCAGCACCAACCAATGGTGCAAGGGGCTCAGCTGGGTACCACAAGCTTTTATCAGAGCCAGTGGGCAGGCACTGAGGAAGCAGAAACCTTTCAGTTTTCACTCATCTTGCTCTTGTGGAAAGTAATTTCTGAGAGAAAGACTGTGGTTTCTATGCTCTTTGATCCTGGACATAAGGGAGACTATCCTTGGTGCAGACGCAGCTTGCAGCACCTCATGGCCACTGGGCTCTTGTCTGTCTGGTAGCCTGAACCTTGCCTGTCTCCACACAGCCTCAGCTCATCCCTCTGCACCACCACAAAGAGTTGTTCCCTGCTCATTGGGCTGTTGTGAGGCCTAATTACCGAGTGTTTATGAAGAACCTCATTCATTAGAGGAACTTGAGCTATGTAAGTGCATATTATCATTTAGGATACTTCAAGATGAAAGGCACTTAAGTGCTTGACAAACTGAGAAAGCAAATGTATACAGGAATCACGCCATTCACCTCTGAAATGAAGCATCTGGGCTGAGATGTAACAACTGTTTCAGGCAGCAGCGTGAGGCAAGAACGGTAAACCCCTGAGGAGGTTCAGCTGAATATCCCGAAGCAGCAGCAATGTCTGAGCTGAGGAGTAGGATGGCTCCAACCAGGCGCTGCTGGGCCTCTGGGCCCCCGCTGGAGGCTCACGCATCTCAAAAGATACAGCCAGTGGGTTTGCAGCTGAGAGCTTCCCTTCATGGTTCTTTCCATGGGAGAAGGGAGGAGGACAGGGAGAGATTGTGAGCCACGTGTCTGTGCCAGAGCAGGTCACCTAGGAGGGGCAGTGCAAGTTCAAGGCGGGAAAAATTCACTGAGCTACCCTTTTTATGGCTATTTTGCATGCATAACTGTGAGCTGAAATAAATACCAGTGGATGATTTAAGTCCCCTCCAACAGGTCCTGTAGCCTTTCGGAGGTATTAGCAGTGTGCCTCCAACAAGGAGTGCTCTGGCTTTCCATGATAAATCCGTGCTACACCATGCCTCCCACGTACACAACTACTCAATTTCTGCAGCAAGGGGAGATAGCAATGAAGAGGCCTGGAAGGAAACCAGAAAGTAGATTACTGAGTACTATAGACCATTTAAAACACATGCTGTAGTGAGAATGAAGCTTTTATAGTGTCTTCATGAGCTACATCATTGGTTTTGCTTTGCCCAAGCTAGAATTCTTGAAAAGCATATATTCAATAGCAATTTTGCCAAGCAAAACAGAACAGAATTAGTATATAGTATTAAATTTCTTTTCTTTGTTCAGTTTCTTAAACTGTGTACAACACCTTGATATCAAAGCACTGAATGAAAAATATACTGGACTATATTTTGAAGACTCATCAGGGAAAAAAAAAGCCAAAGATAGACTTCTTAGATACTTTCTAAGTTTCTGAGCCCTAAACTATGTGTGGTAGTACACAAAGGCTGAACTAAAGGACACCACTCATCAGACTTGTATATTGTTTCTTAAGGTATGGGACAAGCTTTCGCATTTGCCATCTAATAATCACAGGGCCCTTTATTTCCCAAATGTCAATGCTCCAATTTACGTTTTAATTCTGAGGACATCCATTTTTCTCTCATTAATTGCACTCTCAGAGGAGATCTTATCATTTGCACTCTCCACCTGTGCATGATTGCTCATTTTTTGCATCCTCTGCTCTCCTCTCTCCTTCTATTGACCTCTTGACCTGAGACACATTATTACCATAACTTCTAAGAACATGTATGGTCAAATCCACAAAATCTTCACTGGCCATTTTAACCAGGCTATAATGTATTTTAATGGACATGAATGGACATGTATTTTGGCCTGTGTCTCTATTTTACTATTTTCACTAAATCTCTTATCTCACAATAAGAGCAGATATAAGCTTTTAAAAACATTTGGTAGGGTCTCAGATCAATTATTATTGGTTTGGGAATGATAAATAATCAATTCTGTTGACAACACTTTGTAAGTCAGTAGAGATTCATGACCTTGAAAAGGATTAGGAAGGCTTTCGTCTTTCAACAAACCCCAAGCTCTGTGAATGCCACACAGCATAACCCATGCTGAGCTGGGTCTAGAGCTGAGGAGGAGGAGAGCATAGGGATCACACCCCACCTTGCAGGACAACTCGGGGCTTCGTCCCAGCACCCGCCATGCACCAAAGGGCTTTGGCCTTTGGCTGTTGAGTCCCCTACTTTTATCATCCCTGTCGCATCCTCTGCTGCCTCTGACATGCTCTCACCAGCCATTGCTGTAATCTTCCTCTATAGGTGTAGCACAGGGAGGCTCTGTTTCTGCTTTGTACATGCAGGGGCTGGGGCTGTTTGTTATCTGCAGGACCATACGTGAGCAAAACAGCAGTTATCAGCAGGTCACCTTGCGACTCACCAGTCAAACAGAACTTAAGCCTGAAACAATAGTTAACATTTTCTGCCATCTGTAGTCTACTTATATCAATCTGTCTTGAAAGAGACCCTCAACTGAGAGTCTGGAGAGTCTTAAAACTTCCTGGGTCCTTGTATTGCTGAACATCTCCTGAGTGGCTCCCAGGAGAGCCATCTTGCTCTCTATACCTCTAAAAGTGAAACTGGTTTTACTCATATTGCTGCATTTAGGACCAAAGATGTTTGCCCATACTGATAAAGACACACTGAGCTGTTCTGATACTGACAGAGCATTGTATATAATACTAAGAAATCAATATTAATGAATGCCACTTCTACGTGGATTTAAAGTTGCAGAAAATCAGCTTTATGTCATGCTGTATAAAGTGAATGCTATTTTACAATGAAAACATAGCACAACACAAGGAGGCAGAGTGTTGTCTAACTTGTGCAAGCATACGGATGTATCTTTTATATTTTGTTCATATTTTCTTATGAAAAATCAATAATTTAGAGGATTTTTAATAGAAAGGGCACTGTGATGCAACCGGTACCTTCAGTTCCCTGGGACAGAACTGCAGCATTTCTTTCAGCAATGCCCTACACAAGCAGGGACTTGTTTTGAGGAAGACAGAGCTCCCTCCAGCACCATTGACATAGAGCTTAATTTAGCAGGATTCTCAGATAAAATTAAAATTTGGCAATGTAGGATTTCTTGCAGCCCAAGGTTGAGGCTTTTGAGAACTCAGCATCATTTGGAACAGTTCCTGAATATGTATGAGGTGGAGATAGAGGAAATATGATGCCCCCTCAAATATGTAGACGTTAGCAAGCAGGTATCTGTGAACAAAGAAGAGGATGGGAGGAAAAATCATACAAAAGGCAAAACCCAGGCAAGATAATAAGGCCAAGGCAAATTCACAATTAGTGTAAGATGCAGTATTGAACCCCTAAAGCCCTATAAAGCCTCAAAAGTATATAGCTGAAGGCACAGGCTGAGTGGACTTTTGTTAGCTCTGCTGAAGTTGGAAGATACCTCACTCAGTCTTTAAATGTTGACTATTCTGAATGGAGACATGAGAAACACCCTTCATCTAATACAGAGCTTGATCTGGTATGCCAGCTTCAAAAGAACAGCTGCTGCAAGTGTGTTTCCCAAGGGTTGATTAAGCATTGGAAGGAAATTTCCAGAGTCAGAATTTACATTGTGGAGAAGTAACTTTAAAAATAAAACAGTCTAAGTTTAACAGAATGTTTCTGTACCAGCTGCTTCTGGAAACAGTTGCTCCAATGCAGAAAATATTTAATAATATGCCGTGCTGT
The DNA here is from genome assembly GCA_013401335.1 of Brachypteracias leptosomus. Classification (NCBI taxonomy): domain Eukaryota; kingdom Metazoa; phylum Chordata; class Aves; order Coraciiformes; family Brachypteraciidae; genus Brachypteracias; species Brachypteracias leptosomus. The sequence continues at coordinate 85,501 of VYZX01013510.1, forward strand.
TGCATAAGAAGAGGAGAGGGATACTTAGTAGACAGAAAGTCAAAATTAAGTAGTCTCTTTTCCTTCATTCAACTTCACAGATACACAGGAGGGAAACAAGCACCAAAAATTGCTAATGAGCAAAAGAAATGTTAAAAGTTTTTCTCCAGTGATAATAAAATAATTGTTATCCTGTGCTTGACATAGGGGTAGGGGTACAGAAGGATGAACAAGGGAGGTGGTGAATATAAAAATCATTCCACATCTGTCGGGGAACCCAAAGAAACCTGGAAGTGGCAATGGTGAGGGAAGGGATGGAAAACGGCCTTCATCCTGCTGTGGCCTCTGAGGCTTCCCTCCTTTGCCCAGACTGAGACTAGTAGGACTCATTCATGTATAAGTCAATGAAAGCTGCATCCTTTTTGTGTTTCCTTCAGTCCACCTTCATTTACTTTATTTTACATGTATTTAAATGTGTATATGTCTTACATGTCGAAAGGCTGAAAAATGGTACAGGCCAAAGCAGCATGTAAATCAGAGCAATTAATTTCCTTTTTGTCAGGTAAGCCTAAGAAGTAAAGATGAGTCTAATTTAATTTAATAGGAGTCTAATTTAATTTAATGGGGTCTAAGCTATGCTGCTATTATACAGACACAGACTAATCCTGCCCAATGTTTCTCCAATCAGTGATGCTACAAGTGCTCCTTGGGCACCTCTCCTCAGCATGACCAAGGCTGATAGGTCTTAAAAGTAACAGAAAGGGACACTTTTCCTAAAGAAAAGGATTATTAACTTTACTGCAAAATCTGCTCCAGCGTATTTCATTAGAAAATCTGTGAACATAATTCAGTGAAAACAGGAGCTAGAAACCAGCCTCCCTTTAACTCGAATGAGATCTTTTTCTAATAGTTCAACAGAGGAGTTTGGCTTTATACCACAGGGTATAAAGGCTTGTCAAGTCATTTATAAAGTGACTCCAGGAAAACAGACCTTCCTGCCTTATACATGCAGAGGTTTTTTTTTTTAAAGAAAAAGAAAGAAAAATTCTAAACTAAATAAGTAAAAAGAAGACATTTGTCAGACAGTGCTTAAGGGCAGGCCATTCTCCGAGATGCAGGTTCATCCTGCACTGTGAGCATGCAAAGGGTTTGGCCACAGCAAGAAGAATCAGAGGCTTGTGATGGCAGGAGAGGGACTGGCAGGGCTTGCTCTTCCCCTCCTAGGAAGAATGAGAGACTTTTCCAGGGACACTCTGCAGGCAGGGTGAGCTGTGCCTGCTTGCTGGAAAGTGGTTGATGCTGTGTTTCCATTTGGGGCGGCTCCACCTTCCACCTGCCATGTACCCACAGAGCATCAGGGCCCTGCTCCCATTGACGCTGAGCCCGCCTGCAGGAACTCACTGCTGTGGGCAGTCAATGTGGGATGCATGTGGGAGGTGGACATGCTTTAGCAGGTGTTCCTGAGGCAGGTAGCAAATTTCAATTGTCCAGAGTCCATCAATGGAGCCCCTTCCATGGTATATGGGGAAATGGTCGAAAAGGAAGTTTGCAAAGACCCGTTTGCAGTTTAGCAGCTTCATCCTTGGTTTGTGCAGCTGAGAAAATGTGTGGCATTTTCTGTGCAGCTGAGAGAAGCTCAGTCATACTAGGTAGAAAGCCACACTGGGGTGTTTCCCAACTTTTCTTAAAATTTACACAGTGAATAAAGCCATTATGGTGACGGAAAGAGTTATAGTCACAGTATAAAATACTCCTTCAGGAAAACACTGGGAAATTTCCTATGTATTTGTGGGAAGAACTTTAGGACCTGTGTTGAGGCCCCCATATAACATGTATATCCCTTCAGTTTTATGATGAAATGAAAAATATCTCTGGGTCTATATCTGCAGTTGAAGGGCACTCAGAATATTTACCACGCAGATGTCCTCAGCATTGCAGGTGATTAGGTTAAAATACTGCAAATCTTTCAAAGATTAATAAAAAGCTTTGCACTCTCTTTTTTTCATACTTATTTTGGGTGTGAATAAAAAATAACTCCAATAAAGTCAGTGAATTACAACAATTGCCATTATGGGAGGAGAATGGGCTCTCTGGGTAGATTCCAAGGTTTCACCACACCGTTTTGCAGTCTGTTTTCTCACTATGATCCCCTTTTTTGTTATTTTGTCAAGTCAGGCTGAAAGAGATTAAATCCCAGCTCCAATAACTGTTCTATAGTTTAAGGTCTATAAAATATTTATGTGCTCAGGAGTTTGCTTTTGCATAATAACTTTCAAAGATTGATAATGTTCCATCTCTGAGGTTTTCGGCTGATGGCGTTAACTTTTAACATGCATTTATTTATTTCCCCTAATGCTTTCCTTCTCCTTGGCTACCTCCAGCTCAGCAGAGCCTGTGCCACCAGCACATTACAAGGAGAGCTGCAAAGCATGCTGAGGAAAGGACTTGGGAGGGACAGGCAGGCAAAGGGAGCCTTTCCTGCTGCTGTCATTTGGGTCACTAATAAGCCAGAATCTTGGGATTGGGCTAACTTGAAATACTGTGGATGTGGGGTCTGATGCCAGGAGGGTGGCAAACCACCTGCCACCGGAGACAGATGCGAGCTTTGATGAGACTGGGAAAGCAAGTCCGAGACTTTCACTTGACAAGCCTTTGGGCCCTGCTGTTTCGGAACACACCCCCCCCAGGGTCTCCTTTCACATTTGGGAACAAATCAGTATTGCTTACGCGTACAAAACATGGTCAGGAAAATAAGAGAACCCCTATTTTGAGGGAAATGAACCAACAATGGGCTCAGCAAGTCATTTGTGGTCTGTTTGGCAGGACCCAGATCGCTTTTCTTCCCCAGCTCCATGCAGTGATAGAAGCAGGGCTGCAGCACTTAAGGCTTGGCACTGTCATCTCGGCTGGGATTTGGAGTTACTCCAGGAGGCCCAAGAAACCTGCACCTCAGGCCAAAAACTGGAGGCTGGGAGTACATGGGGCTGTTCTGGAGTCTGGATGATTTAAGGTAGATAGCAACAATTTGAAAACGCCTATTACTTGGCTACTCCTTCAGCCTGTGGAAATGTTTGTCGATGGTTCCAAGGTTTCAGCTGCTGCAACAATGTAGTTACTTCTCTTTAGGAGCCTTGATTTTCCCAGGAAACATTTCCACCTGCAAAAAGCTCAAAGAAAAAAATCTGTAAATTCAAAGGAAAATCTACAGAGGCATTTGACCCTCTCAGTTAAGAAGAGGCACGAAAGCTCCTCATTCAGAACATTTCTTCTGATAAACAAATTTTATTGGTTATTTCCCAATTTCATGTTGGGATAATGACAAGATCAATAAAAGACAGGAATGTCTTTGACACATTTCCAGGAACGAAGCATGTAGAGCTCAGCTATGTCCTTGGACTCACTCAGTATCATCCAGCATTTGGCACAGTGGTTTCACAGTTGTGACAGGATTGCCTGGGATGAGATTCGAGCAAAGTATTTAACCTCAGGTGGCTACTAGAAAAACTGCTGTGATTAAGGTATTTGCCTATTCTGATTATGCAGTCTTGGGTTGCTTATTCACAGAAAATTATGAATCATTAGGGGTCACTTTGCATTCTGCACATCCACGTTTCAAATAGGCTGTTAGTTTTTTAAGAGTAGAGGCATAGAGCAGCATGCTTCTGGTGGGTTCTATGGGAAAACAACCACACTAACAGACGTATTCCTCAAGCAATAAGTAAATTCACCTGTCTGAACATTTTCCCACATAAAATTCCCATTACTGCTTTAATTTTCAAATAATCATCAGCATTTGGAAGACTATGGGAAACTCTTCAGGATTAAGGGAGTCATTACTTTGCATGTGAAACTGAAACTCTGAAAACTGCAGAGTTTTTCTTGCAAATCACAGAAGTCAAAGTGTCATTCCCATACATACGAGAAAAGCAATGCAGTTATCCCAAGATATTCCCTGCCTTATTCTGACACATTCTGCTGATGCTGATTCTGAAAAGCTCAGATCTGGTGCCTGCCATATAGATAGGTTGGTCTTAAATGAAATTCTGAAGAAAAAACATCATGGAGAAAGGTGTTTGTATTCCCCTGATGGAAAATGGAGGAATTACAAGCACAGTTTAAAACCACTGCACACCCATGCAATGTTGATGTTTGAAGATAGAAACAGAGAGATAATGAAACCAAGATGTGGTGCAAAGAGGAGATATGAAATGTGGTGGGAGCTATGGCATCAAGCCTGTAGTGCTGTCATGCTTAGAGTGAAGACTTTGATGTCTGAATCTGCCTGCTTAGACCACAGCATTTACCATCAGCTCTTCTGCTTGCAATCACACGTTCCAGGTAAATCCTGGATTGCCAGTCCTCTGAGAACATTACACTGGGGACTTTAACTTTGAGATAAAAGCACTATTCTTCAGGTAGAAAATATGGCATTATTCTAATGGAGTTGCCTAGAACGGAGAGTTAAGTGTGATGACTGGTAGCACTAAAGCTGACACTATGAACATGTGGAAATCCAGTTCTGGTATCAGGAGGAAGAGATCTGTGTATGGGACCAAATGGCTTTGGGGATATGTGTTATCTGGGATACTTTCAGTTACAGTCATGAAAGAGACTGCTAGTCTCTTACTGCAAACTCCATGTTCATCTTCTTCCACTGTGACACTCATGGTCAGAGCTCAGCAAATGAGAAGCTCTTCCTGCCTGTTTTCAGTCCAACATTTTAATAGTTCTGGACAAGTTCTAAACTCTCAGCTATAGCACTGTAATTTTCTTGACATTCACTGTAAATGAGTGTGCATGAGAGAGAAATCAAAAGAGAACAGGGAATATTTGTCTTCTGGCAACACTACCTTGCCACTCCCCTTAAAAAAAAGGAAAATATATGATGTTTATAAGTACAATATGGCTGTTGTAAATGTCTTATTTTATGTGCCATGTAAAAATAAATCTTAATTTATATTATTTCAATACTAACATTACTAGTAAATTCAAAGGTACAGACTCATGCCCTAAATAGGAAAATGTCTTGCGGGTTTTGTGGAAAAATGAAAAGAGAAACAGTGTTCAGGATAACACTCTAACATGTATTGGAAAAATAATAGTCTTTAGAGAATTGCTTCAATAATTTCAGGATTAGCATTTGGACAAGCTGCTGGTGTTCAGAAAATCCCTCTTTAGAACAACGAGACTGTGCGTTGGTGGGGAATGTTCTCTGCTCCTACAGCGGCAAGGCAAACATATGTTCATCCAGAGCAATGACTGTATCCACTTCAGAGGGGTTTGCTTCAAGTGACTCTCATGACTCTTGATGAATTGTGCTTTTCAAATCTACCAGACTTTTCTACCAGCCTTCATTTCAGCCACAGCTTCTGTAAGGATTTCATAAAATATTTGAAGATACAACATCCTTCAGCAGACAGCTGTTTGGAGGAGATCTGTACAGTAACAACACTACTGGATTCCAGAAAGTCTCCTGGAAGAATAGCTACAGTGAAGGGTATCACTTTCTCTATATGTAACCCTCACGGTCAAAAGAGCATAAGCCCAAAGAAGAGATATGTGCTTGTCCACAGAAGCTGATTGTGAATTATATTCTTGAACACAAACCAGATACTTACTGTGTTAAGAGATGGCTGTAGCTACAACTAAAAGACATAGCTCTAGTTCAAATAGTCGTGAAAGTAGGTAGAGCAGTTGAGTTCTGTTCTTACAAGGCAGATGAAACACTGGCAGATGTAAAAGGCTATGGGGCTCAGTGATGCATTATGGTGCCATCCCCAAAAAGCCATTTTAGCTGCCTACAACTCAGGCAATATTTAAAATAAGGTGGTTGGGAGTCAGAATAGGATGCAGAAGTAAGAGTTAGATTGAGCCTGCTTAAAGGCTAGAGAGTGTGTGGGAGGGTTAGGTCTTCGCGAAACAGTGGTTGCTTCTGAAGGAGCTACCTAAAACAAGACAATAGGAAATAGCAGGGGTGCCACTGCTCTCTAGGAATTAGAACTGGCTCAGAGCTTCACATCACTAGTGCCTGCCCAGGCATGATCCAGAGGTGGGAGCCTTCTCCTGAGGCTCAGCATCCAGCTGGGCAGGGCTTGAGAACCTGGTGGCCATGTTTCCCCATGACACCTGGTTTTACCTAGTGTTTTACTAGTGGGAGGACCTTGATTGTCGTGGGGAGCAGCTTCAGAGCAGGTAAGACTGCACTGGTGGAGGCTTCTGAGCAAAAAGGACTGAAGGAAAGCTCTTTTGGGGGCTTTTTTGAAGCCGGGAAAAGCCTTTGCCTGTGCTGGGGGCAGTCAGCTGGTGGGCGGGCTGCTGAGATAGCCTGGGTGGAGCCAGCACAGCAAAGCTAAACGAGCAATTAACAGCTCCACCCACCATTGTTCAGGTGATAAGTTTTCTCCTGGAGGGAAGGAACTAGCACAGAGGAAACAACTCCAGAATGGTCTCCACCCGGC